>VDFB02369872.1:0-29523 GCA_007258455.2 Sequoia sempervirens | reverse complement strand
ATACATTGAAGAGAAAGATTGGAAAGACGTTGTCAAGTTTGCAAAGTTGTCAAAGTTGTCACCTTGTTTACAAGATCACTAAAAGACATCCACAAAGCAAAATTTAGTAGTTCAGATTTGAAAATCAGTTTGAGAAGGAAGAGCAGAGATGGGAGAGTAGATTCAGATCTTGACCTTCCAAAAAAGCTGAGCAGGATTGATATGCCACTTCTGGCATATGAATCCCAATATAGTGATTTTTCTAGATTTCAGGAGTTCTAGACTTGTCCTGCCCAATTTTTGTTCTTGCCTTGAAACCCTAATTTGGGTCTCTCAACCTGGAATATGAGTCCCAGTAAGCATTAAAATCAACACTTTAAGCATTTCACACCTTGTTCCAAGCTTCTCTAGGTTTCTAGATTCACCTCTGTACTTTTCCAGTTTACTATTATGATTTGCACTCATTTCTAGGTCATTCATTTGAGTTTTGCATAACATTAGGTTTCATAATTAGATATTGCATGTTACTATTCTTTCCAAGCCCTAGATTAGTGGTGAACCCCCTTTCAGCCTTTAATCACACCCTAGGATACCTTATTGCAAGATCTCTTTCCCTCTTTCTATCCTTGGATCTAGATCTCTAAGGTTTCCTTGAATGAAACTTGAGTTAGATAGGTCTAGGTCCTAAACCCTAGCTTGTTCTATCTTCCCAAGAGGATAGAGCACTTATTTCCCCCCATTTCATTTTGGTGAACCTGATGTGAACACCATCATTTCTAATTTGGAGTGCATCTTAGTACTAGATCAAGCTTGCATTGACTTTGCATTAGGATTTTGCATTAGTTAACTTGTATCTAGGGTTTCAAAATATTGCATTAGTGAAAGTGCATATAGGTTGCATTTTTTCATCTTACATCATTGAATTTCATTTGAAATATGTAATTGCACTTAGCCTAGGCATCATCCTAACCAAAAAACCTTACAATCACTCAATTTTTTTAAAAATTTGTGCAAAAACCCTAATCTAGGAATCATACTCCCCTCTAGGCGATTTAGTCCCAGTATAGGTAGTTTTTCCTAATTTCTAGGTATTTTGTGTTGATTTTTTATCAATATTTAAACCCTTGAAAACCCTTAATTGGGACTCATATGCTCCTCTGGGCAATTTAGTCTCATTTCAGATCCAAAAATGCATTTTACAATATTTAAAACTTTGTTTATGTGCTTCTATTGGCTGAGGTTACATTTTTGTTTATGTTTATAGAGTTTTTGTTTCATTCATTGCATCTAGCTTAAATTTGTTCATTTTGTGCATTGCTTAAATTCAAAATTACATTTAGAACATTCTATTTTAGATTGTTGCATAGCGTCATCAGTAAATTACCTTGTTTAGAATCTGAAACTTGCATTGCATTTCATCATAGATATGTGCTTTGGTAAAGCTTTGGATGTCCTTAAAATCATTATTGGATGTGTCAAACTATGCTTTTAGAAATGACCCTAGAGGTAATGAAATTGAACTCACCCATTCTCACTCAACTCCTAATGCATGTCCTCCTCCCGACGTTGACATCATTGGGGAAGATGATGACAACATGAATAACTTCATAAATGATTGCCTTAACAACCTTGAGATCAATGCATCCTTTTATCCCTCTATAAAATGACCAACACCTTCTACCATCCCACCACTTGGGATGTTTAGACTTATACATCCTAAAATTAAAACACAAATTGAGCCTAAGTTCCCTATGGTAGGTGAACCTAGTTCCACTAGTCAAGCAAACATTCAACCACCCTATCAACCTAGAAGAGACATATGGAAAACAATTCAAAATCTTGAGCAAACAAGGATGTGAAATAACAAGAGAACATGAAATTCATCAATGTTTAGAGAAAATACCAACTAAAGATACCAAAAGGGTTAGGATATCAAAATCCTCCTGACATAAGTGTCCTCCTTCCTAAAGAAAAACCCATGCCTTGTAACAATAATAAGGATGATAGGATCATCTTACGTCCTCCTCCTCAACACATAACATGAGAATTTGGTGAATCTAGCAAGCAATGAAGGCCTTACAAACTAAAGAAATTATAATTCCCTTGTCCATCATCTAGCATTGAAAGAAATTTACAAATAATTATAAACCAAGGACTTATAACATTACCACCCATGAGAAAAAAATATAAAACTATAACCTAAAGATGCAAATGTTCCACACTATCGATACCATAGAATTCTTGGACATAGTGCTGATGGTTTTTGTGATTTAAAACATATATTTAAAAAGTTTGATATCATAGAAATTGTTCCTTAAAACATGTCCTTCCGCTCCTTGCCATGTAATGGTTGCAAAATATTAACATTCTAACTATTACATGATTTACATTCATTGCAAATCATTCCAAAATGCAAGGAGCTCCTTCTCATCACATACCTTGGCTCATTCTTGTCTTGCACTCAGTGGGGGCAAGAATTAGATAGTCTTGTCCTAGTATTGCATTTTTTGTTGTCCCTTTGGTTAGTTGTTCACCTTCCATTTATACCAAACAAGATTGGGATGTAGATGACCTGCTAATAGGTTGACTCGCATGTGCCTTAATAGTCTTTCCTTTATTTTCTTTCTCATGTTGTGTGTGATTGCATGTGTGTAATGTGATTCCCCTATACTGTTATGTTTGATGTATCTCTCTCTCTCTATACATTCCTCTATTTGTACCTACATTTGTCTCTCTATCATAAACCTTTATATTTTATTTGTCTTGTGTTTTCATTTTGGGGATGACACAAGGAATCGATACATTTAGGGGTATGTGTAGGATCATCATTGAAAAAATAGGCCCTTAAGTGGCGAAAAATTTGAAAAAATCAGAGTTAGGCAACCTGAGGTAAAAATTTGAATAAGTTATCTATATTATTTCAAAAATATGCAAGAATAGAATCTGTAGCAAATTGAATGAAGTTTCTAAACTACTAGGTTTATTTTAAATATATATATATTTGGTGAAAATTTGAATTTTCAATGCAATAGTACTTAAATTTCAGGGAAAAAATAAGTAGGTGTCTATCTGACCACCCTAACCACAATTTAAAATGATAATATTTTTTTATAAGATTTTAGATATAAGTAGAGGACTCATGTCCTGATGTGATGGATATTTTTTTGTAATTTTTTTCCAGGTAAATAATTAATTATGAATTTTTTATTACAACTTTACAAAAATATAAAACACTTGTATGTCTGACCACCTTAACTTGGTCAAAACTTCATGAAATTCAATTTTTTTTTTATCCTATAGTATGTGAAGCATAGAATGTGACGCATGTTTTGGATTCAAAAAATGTGATACCGTTTGAAAGCTATAGATTTTTTTCAATCAACCTATCAATCAGGACTTTAGTCGTAATTCAAATAGAAAATGAATAATAATTATTTATTAAATTCAAAGTAAAGAAAAATTTATATTGGTAGAAAGTTGAGAATCTCTTTTAAAAACCCTTTTCGTTTCATCAATTTTGGGTAAAAAAAAGTCGTCAGCCACATACCCTACACATACCCATCATATCGCCACTTTTTGGCCCATCATGATCCTACACATACCCTTAAGTCTCTTCCATGTTGAACCAAAGGCTTTTCCTTTTTTTCGCTCTCTTTGTGTCATTCTTCCTGTTCCATGAGTATTTGGAGAATTATGATAGTTCTGAGCTCTCTAAAAAAATTATAGAAAAGACATACTGACCTTGAATCCATGGATCCCTTATGTGTGATTTTGGGACTTCATTGTGGGGGCTAACCCCTTTTCCATGGAATTTTCCTTTACAACCAATGTTTCATTGTGTATTCTTCTTACTTCATGTGATGTGTCTTTCGCTTTGTGGTGACATTATGTCTGATGTCCTTCAAGAGCATGATCTCTCTTAGCATATTATATTCCTCTTAGTGGCATGATGTGACACAATGCATCCCCTATGTTGTGAATATTCTTTTCTTCGATTGGTCCTCTCTTGGAGACATTAGGCATGATGTTCCCTCAGTTAATACCTTACATGAACTAAGCAAAACTCCTTTGAACATACCTTACACTATTTTGCATTTACAACATCCATTATATGGCCACCTTGCATAACACACTTTGCTTGCTTGTGGTTCCAACTTGTTTGTTCATGGGTGTTAGCATACAAAGATTTTCTTGCCTCATGAGGCTTGAAGTTCATTTTTGTGTGGCGCCTTATCAAATTTATCACGAGGTATAACTTCGGTATGGTTAGTGTATGGGAGCCGAACTTAGGTGTGACTTTCCCATAGATGCTTGCTTGTCTATGTGAGCGGATACTGACCACGTGCATATATGTCTCGTTGGGGGCTCACCTAGTGGATACCAGACCCCACTAGCCCTTGTGAGCTTGCATTTGGTTTGCATAGTGGACATCACGTTCCACTTGTAAACGTTTCTTAGACAAACAACTTAGATCTAATTCACAACGTGTGGGACAAACGGTCAAAGCTTGATCCACCCCTCTTTTGTTTCTATTTTTATTTTTAATTTCTTTATGTCTTTGGTAGTGCATGCTTGTGCCTTGACGTTGCTCCTTACATTATTTTAATGTGTGTTCTCTTGTGCCTATGTTGGTCTATTATAGGATCTTGGATCTCGGGGACTTGGCCATCTCCTTTGATCTTTGGAATGTCCTATACCGTCTACATCGATACACTTGGACCCCTCTTGATGTGAGTTTGTCTACTTTAGTGCAAGATTGAAGCAATTTCCTCCTCTCACTAAAGTGGGGGCTAAATGTAGTGACAAAAAATGTATCCCTCTACATTTTCACACTTGTTTGGGCCCTCCCTATTAAATTAAGTCTAATGTTGCCTTGATTTAGTGTTGTAATGTGTTTAACACATTCACATTAAGTCTTGGGCCCTTGTAAACTAAATGAACCTAATTGTGCCTTATTTAAGGTGTTGTAAAGTGTACCTTTACACTTTCACACTAATCTAGGGTTTTCATTAATAAATTGGGCTTATTTATGCTTTAATTGGCCTTCTTTTGCATCCACAAGCCTTAATTAATACACCTTTATGAGATTAATCCTAACATTCACCAATATCAAATCATAATTCATGTGTTTTTGAATTGTATGGCCCAGATTTAGTGATCTGGGACTCATATGCCACCTTGCGCATATGGGTCCCACCTAAGTTTTGAGGTGCCAATCTCGATTTCACATTAATCTAAGCATTTCTTCAAAAATGTGTCCCAAGCTTAGCCTAATGGGACTCATATGCCACAATTGGTGTATGAGTATCGTTTAGCTTAGACCTAAATTAAATTCAAATTCTTGGCAAGATTTTATTCTCCTAGATCTAATCTTGGCTTGTAGTGTTGTAATTTTGAGGAATTATGCATAAACAAGTATAAATACAAGGTTATTTCACTTAATTTCACCTAAGACTTTCACGAGAGCATTCCTTATAGCAATTTGAGTTCACAAGAGCATACAATTTTTTACAAGAGAATTCAAGAGCCTTCAAGAGCTAATTATCAAGAATTTTGGAGCATTATTCAAGTATCAAGCATCATGTCAAAGTCATCATGCATCATTTTTGTTTTTGAGCTAAGATTTGTGATGTAGGGTATCATGATTGAAGCAAGCATTCAAGTCAAGATCCACATTCATGCTAGCCATTTCACACATGTTTGCAACATCCTATTCAAGGATTTGGTGAGTTGCAACATTGCATATTTGTTCATTCATTATTCCTCCTTTCTATTTCATTGCATTTCAAGGTTTGATTACCAAAATGAGATTTGACCAAGGAAAAAATCTTTCCACTAACAAAAAAAAGATTTTCCCCTCTTTAGTGTGTGATTTGTAGATCTAGGTTGAAGATATATTGAAGAGAAATATTGGAAATAAGTTTCCAAGTTTGCAAAGTTGTCAAAGTTGTCACCTTGTTTACAAGATCACTAAAAGACATCTACAGAGTAGAATTTAGCAGTTCAGATCAAAAAATCAGGTTGAGAAGGAAGAGCAGAGATAGGAGAGCAGATTCAAGTCTTGACCTTCTGAAAAAGCTAAGCAAGACTGATACACCACTTATGGCATATGAGTCCCACTACAGTGATTTTTCCAAATTTCAAGAGTTCTAGACTTGTCACTACGAGATTTATGTTCCTTCCCAGAAACCCTAATCTGAGACTAAATTTCCTAGTCTAGCGTATGAGTCTCAGTAAGCATTAAAATTAACATTTTCATTATTTCAGACCTCATTCTAAGCTTCTACAGGTTTCTAGGTGCACCTTTGTACTTTTTCATTTTACTGTTTTGATTTGCATTCATTTCTAGGTCATTCATTTGAGTTTTGTATAGCATTAAGTTTCGTCATTAGATATTGCATGTTACTATTATTTCCAAGCCCTAGCTTGGTGGTGAACCCCATTTCATCATTTAATCACACCTTAGGATACCTTATTGCAAGATCTCTTTCCCTCTTTCTATCCTTGGATTGAGATCTCTAAGGTTTCCTTGAATGAAACTTGAGTGAAATAGGTCTAGGTCCTAAACCCTAGCTTGTTCTATCTTCCCAAAAGGATAGAGCACCTATTTCCCCCTATTTCACCCGAGCCTTTGTTCTCCAATTGTATATCTCATATGAATTATGAATAAAATGGATCAAAGATCTTTTTATTCGTCTTCATTGTGTTTCCATTGAATGTTTATTCAATGTTGATGCTCTTGTTCAAAGAACAAGTTAATTTGCTTTAACATGAATGAAGATTTTGTGAGTGTATGCATGGATAAACTAAGTAATATTGGCCTAGAAATTTGAGTTAGATAATGCAATGCAAATTGTTTAATAGCTCTATTGTGATAGGTGAAATGTTGTTGTACGGTTTTAATTGAACACCTTAGGACTCCATACCCTAGGATAAGACACTAGCTCATAAGTTGTGTTGATGTTATAATTTCTGGTCATTCACAACAATAACATTCAAAGTCAATTTAAATCTCTACTTTAAGTCTAAATGTTTGTTTTGGATTAAGTTTCACCATACTCTCAAGTTATAGATTGGTAAATGCTATAAGATCCACTAGGTCTTTTAGATTTGCATCTATTTAAGAACAATTTTGGAGAAAACATTTATTGTTATAATGTTCAAAAGTAGATGACACAAGGGTGATCCCACAATACCGGGTTTACAATTTTTGGCCAAATTACAAACTGATTTTTTCTAACTAAATCTTCACTTTTGGACACCTATAGCAACTAAACCGTGAGGAATTTGAAGATGGTGCAAACTAGTGATTTGTGACATTTTTTCTAGAGATTCTAAATATATATTTTTCAAAGTTTTTGGAATCAGATTGCACTTATTTTTCCATCTCCTTCGAAAACTATTTAAAAAAAAAAAAACATTTTTAAGGAGTGATGTTCACCATATAATGCATGGATTTTTTCCATGAAGGATAAAATTTTATTTTTTTGAATTTAGATTTGTAACTATGATATCTAGTGCTTCTAATTGGTCTCATAGTGTTTTATTGAATATTTTTCCTTTTAATCGTTTCTCAAGTCAAACCAGTTACAATTCGCATAGGCTTAACCAGACAACACTTAACTTTTTTGTATGTATCGAATTTCAATTTTTTTTTGTTGGATCAAGGAAAACAATATCTAGTGCACAAATATTTTAAAAAATAAATTGATAATCTGCTATTTTTCCACATGTGCAAAACAAAGAGCTTTATTTTCGGTAATAAACCTACATTCACAAGAAATACAAAATGAATATAATAATTAAATAAATTTATTTAAAATTATAGTTTTTGGGAAGTTATAAGGAATACATATTTTACAAAAATAAATTTTAAATGAATTTATTTGATCCCCAAAAGGTAAATCAAAAGTGGTTTTTATCAAAGATTTTGATAGATGTAAAGGAGACTTCGTTATAGGTATGGTTTAAAACTAGCGGGGTTCTATCCAAGGGGGTTTGATCTAAGGTGTTTTGATCAAACCCTCTTCAATTGGAATCCTTTAAATGGAACTTTTCAAGGCTTAAATCATTATATTTTCTAAAAATATGTGATTTCATCAAAAATTAGGATCTCCCAGAAATTGTAAACTAGTATTGTGAGATCACCCACAAGAGAGTTTGAAAATATTGTTAGGGATCACCTTCCCGGGTCTTGCAGAGCCTGAAGTGTAGAGGGAAAGTCTCAAAGACTTTCACCTGTCAAGTCGGCCAATCCCTCCTAATTACTAACCCATTGAATTTGGAAATTTCATAAGTAATTATGAGATCAGTTTGGTTTATTTAAAACACCAACATATTCTTGACATAAAATAGTTGATCAAAAGATAATTTCTCTTTTCTATATCTTTCTTTCCCTTTACATCTCTTATTTGTGCTTCTTACCCTATCTCTCTCTATTCCTCTCTCTAGTTATCAATCTCCTTCTCTATATATACCTCCATCTCTTTATCTCTTATATATATATATATATATTTGTCTCCTTTGTCTCCCTTTTCGTCACACCCCCTCTTTCTCTTCTAATTTTCTCTATCTCTCTTTCTATATTTCCCTCTCTATATTACATGGATTTTAATCACAATAAAATAATGAAAAGTAAAATGTGAAATTTCTAGTAAAGAGGCACATTGACTTCAAAAGATAAAGTTAAATCTATTATCATGACCGCTTTTTTTCCAAGAGTTTCTAGATAATATTAGTAATCTATAATATATACAATTCATGTATATATTAATATATAATGTCTTTCAATACATATATGTCAAGACACTAATGAACTAGAATTTAGCATACTAAAAACTATGAACATTTCATCTATTTACAAAAAAAGGACCAATTTCTACCATCACAAAATTATATCAGATCAATGATTGGGTAGGGTTGGATGAGACACTCACGTCCCATGCTCTGGGTCCTTATTCTCAAGAACTCTTAGGTGACTCTCCCACCTTAACCTTTAGGTCCTATTTTAGGTATAGAAACCCCTAGTTCTTCTGGCCAACCCCACTATCATCATTCTTTCATTCCACCAAGCCAATCTTGGTGCCTTGCCACTATCTCACCTTGGCCCTTACTCTTCCCTAAAGGCCACTAAACCTCCAAGCTTTACTAACTTGTTACAGGGGTGTGTGTTGACTTCCATAGCTTCAAAACTATCCACCTAGGGTTCCTGATCATCCACCATACTTCATTTCTCCATCGCTCTCACTAAACCCTATTCTAGGGTTTAAAAAGGGCTAGTAGCCCTTGAGCCCCAATTAGGCCTCCTAACCTGAGAAAGTAGGCTTAAACTCCCAAACTTCCTGAAGAACATCACAATCTTCCAAAAGAGACCCTAATTCAATTTCCTACCTCTCCAAGATTTTTGAGGTTTTAGGCTCTCACAGTCTGTACACAGGCGTAACCCTTATTTTGTAAGAATTAGGGCTTTTTAGGCCATTTCTTGCCCTCACAGTGGTCTGTCTACTTCTTTCAACCACCAGATGGATTGGTGAATCCTCTTCCTTCTTTCCAAGCCTTTGTAAGGCCTTCTGCAACCACCACACACTTGGGTTTTGCCAAGGAATTGACACCCCTGCAACCTTATTGCTTAGCACTCTTTGACTGTCCTAACCGGGCACTGCCAAGCTCGCCTAGGAACAGTCTTTTGTCATAGCTATCTGACTCCTAAGGACTCCTACCCCTACCTTATGTACAAGCATGGAGCCTAGCCTCTTTTTCCAAGAACCCATACACCAGGTATAGGAGAAACACGGTCTAGAGCTCCATCTCTGCCGGTTTGACAGTTAGAACAAAAATTTCAAGAAAATGAATTAACCTAACAAAAACAATGCTAGAACTGATACAATAAGCTAACTACTGAACTAAGCAATGTTAGAAAAGAAATTTCACTACCTCCTAATCTGTATCAGATGCCATGTTCACTCCATTTACTTACTAATTCAAAACAGGAACAAAAACAGGAAATACACACACAACTATCACTGTTTTCTTGATTTCAAAACTAATTACAACTCAAAATGATTCCAACCTCTACTCTCAGCTCGAGCAACACCTTTTAACTCCTCTCTAAGGTAGTTACCAATCCCTTGGGTTGGACATAACCACCATATTAGGCCCAAAATTGCAAGATGCAACATTTTGGGCTTTATTACCATCTCCTAGTGAATCCTAGTGGAAACAAGTTGTGAAACTCATTCCATCTACCATATGCTACTGATCAACCTTCATCCTAACATCTTCTAACACCACTAACTCAAAATTAAATGGTCAACATGACCTTGAAGTATCAAGACACAAAATTTCTTCCTAGGCTTCCAAATTTCCTTTGCTACATATTGCTTTCTAGGTGCTCCTGCTACCATCAAGATTCAAATGTACAATGTAACATAGCTCAATACTCAAAAATACTTTGGGAAAATCAAGTTTATGTCAAATGATATCCATCATATGTATATGTCAAAATATGTAGAGGTCCTTGTTGATGCATTTTATGTAACATAAAACATGTGCTACTTAAAGTGTAATTAGATGGTCTACACTGTTAACCTAAATCTAATGGGTGGTGCTTTGAGCCTAAACTCAAATAGATCAAATTTTGTGTGTGCCAACAATTTGAAGTTGTCACATTTCCATGTAAAGGTACATCAAGTGTAGAACATCATTTACTTAATGATCTACCAATTAGACTTAAAGATGTGGGAATGACACTATTCACAATTTTTTTAACAATTTAGCTTACAAATATAAAGGTAATGCACAAATTCCCTCCTCTTAAAATTATAAGCTCAATAAGATTTCAAAAGTACTACAAGTAAACACAAGGATATGTATGAAAGAATAATACAAATAAATTGAAGAAATACACTAGTAAGAAGCTACAATGAGAAACCAACAATTATGCTCAATTTTGACTAATTGGTGTTGTAATTGATACTACTAATGTATATAAACAATAAAAAGTTCATTTAAAAGTAACTCCCACCGAAGCCTGCCAATCTAGTTTACACTAAAAGGAACTTGGCACAATCTATAAATAAATCATTGAGAAAATTGAGATTATTGGAGAATAGTGTTGCTCTCAACCCCATCTTTCCAAGTGGTTATGCAAACTTTTCTTTGACAAATACAAGTGTAGCTCCACATCAATCATCCCTTTATTTTATGTTTTGATCCATTACATGTCTTCTATCTTGAGAAGGATAAGGGAACTAAAGGATAGTGTACATGTGACTAAAAAATCAAGATGAGGACATACATACCGATTACAAATAATTCAATATTTCATTATAACTATTACCATTAGTCAGAGATTTATCAAGGTATAGCCACCATATTAGGTGTCAATTTATGTAAACATCCTTGTTGATGTGTCGACTATTAATTGGTCCACACATCTCCACGTGGATAATACCCATATGCATGCAATCTTTGCATGGCATACACTAAGGACTTTGCTCAACAATTTTTAGGTAATAATACATGAAGACATGAAATATGCACTACTTAAAATGTGATGAAATGGTCTAACACATTATGATTGCACATCTAACTAGTGGCACTTGACACATAAACTCAATCATTATTTATACATAAGACAAATAAGGGTAAGACAAAGTGGGGGAGAGAGAGAAGACAACGGTAGAGAAACATACATAGAAAGGGAGTATTTTTTTATATAGTGAAAAACATCATTTACTTAATATCCTTCTAATCGATCTCATGTATTGCATGAATTCAAGTCAATAAATAAATTACTAATTAACCTTCCACACATCTTACATACCCATTGCACACCAAGGTAGGATTGCTAGTTTTAATAACTTGTATTTATTTTATCACAGTGAGTTAAAAAACTATTTCACGCTCTCCACACGTCGCTTTCAAGTAGTCTATAACTTACAGCCTTTATAAGGAGGGCTATAAACCCTAAAACTTGATTCTAATTTCGTCCAATGCCATTCCACTGTAAAATCCCGAAAACGTAAGCTTTGCAGTGCCAAGCTGTAATAGACTTTCAAGTTTCGCAAATGATTTCAGGTAATACGAATCCATACGATGTGGCAATCATTCTGCCTACGACCGCCGTAAAACGTTAAATCTATGCACTTGGTACCCAAAAATCTTGGTTCTGGGAGTTGGAAAGGAAAAATAAATCAATTGCAAGGCCGGTACAGGTTGGCATTTCGTTTCATTTCACTTCACTTCATTTCCACTTCACCAGTACAGTTTTCTCCTGAGTACTTACATATCTTCTACGTTTATGTAACCCGCCATGGGCAAAATATTGTACAGATTGAGTTTCCATTAGATCTGCCGTATTTTTTCATACGACTGAAAGCTGAAAAGATTGTTCAATGTCCATCGGAGTTGAATACTGAATACCAAGTTATATTGTAGAGATTCTCTGTACTTTAACAAATTCGGGTACTTAACACCTTTGGTTATAGTCCTTTAAACTGTCTTATCGCCAATAATTTTTGGTCCTTGCTAATGGAAAAATTGAGAGTTTCTTTGTTTCACCTGTCCTTTGTTAAACGTGTTTATGTGGTGTGGTCCTCTGCAAATCCTTTTTTGATTACGTAACTTCACTGAACGTCATATGTTTAATCACCTTCATTATTGACGGCATTGTGTGCGGGCAATGTCTATCCATGCAAATTAGACCGTAAATATATACGGTTAAATTTTCTTCTAGAATGGTGGGTGTGGGTGATAACATGGTGTGTGGAATTTTCAGTGAATGTTTCTGGTTTAGATTGTGTTTATAATTTTTGTATCAACCGTTTCGGATCACATTCTGTGATACATCATCAAGATATCATCACGGTGTGGGATCCAATTGCTACAGTAAGAAGAATTTTTCTGTAATTTGACAGTGCAAGCTTGGAATTGTCTAAACAAAAAAAAGAACTTTTGGTTTACCTAATTAATACAAGTTGAACAAGCTGGGTAAGAAGAACAGTGACAGCAGCTATTAGTAACTTTGTTAGTGTGGATCACTATTTCAGTTGTGATTTGGTCAATGTAATTATTGCTGCTGCATCTTTCCTCATAAAAGTTTTGGCTGCATTTTTGTTGTAAGTTGCTGTGTTCGATACAAATAATAATAACAATTATTTGATTACAAGTCTTCTTTTCACGCTTTAAACCAAATATGGAACCAACATATCACGGCATTTTCTTTTACCCCACAATATCTTTTTATATGTACGAATATATATGAACTCCTTTTTTAGATTATGGATTAAATTTGATTAATTAATTGAATACATTTTATAGAAATTAGACTCACAAGGTTGATTGTGTAGTAACATTGGGGTATTTGGTTAGTTATCAATATTATAGTTTATATTCTTAAGGCTAACATGAAGTTATGGTGATTTATTTTATTGAGGGTCTAAAAATATCACGCCTTGTAAAATGTGGTCTCTTGTAAAGTAGGGGGATTCAAAGGTAGTGAGTGATTCAATGTAATAAAGAAAAACCAAACTCCAATTCAGCATCTCTAGTGATTTACTTTATAGAGGGTCTAAAAATATCACACCTTGTAAAATGTGGTCTCTTGTAAAGTAGGGGGATTTAAAGGTAGTGATTCAATGTAATAAAGAAAAACCAAACTCCAATTTAGCATGTAGACTATATATTAAGAGAAGTAAGATTCTCAACTATTAAGTTTGAAAATGTAGGATTTAGGCGTCATTATTAAGAAATAAATATAATAGTATTGAAGGTCCCCACATAAAGCCCCCATCCTAGCACAAATGGGTCCTTGGCCAACATTGGTACCCACTAAATATAACAAGGAACCTAGACATGACATAAATAGACCTAAAAAGTGCAACAAAAATCATTTATATGCCAATTGCATTTGACACAAGGGACCCATAATATCTCTAGATAATCTCTTGTGACATACCATGCTTGGATGTGGTGATAGATTAAAGTACAATGAATTCATAGGAATACTTATGGGACCAATACTCATCTCCATGATGAGCTTCCTATACAAATATTATGTTTGGTTCCTTTTTTGGAACACTATACCATATAAAATTAAAACTAAGCTTTTGTGTGTATATGTGTGCATGTGTGTGTGGGTTTTTAACTATTGTTTAGATTAGATTATTTATAGAGCCTCCCAAAATATACCAATCCTTGTAAATTTTAAACAAAAAAGTATTGACATTCATCTAACTCTTCTTAGAAACATGAAATTACAAATAAATATATTATATAATATGATAAATTTAGGAAAAAATCTCAACATTTCATTAAATTAGATTATAATTTTTTTAAGGTATTTACCTAGGTTGAAAATATAAATGTAAATGCGAGAGAGTAATCCATAAGAAACTATAAAATACTTAAAATGATCAATATGACAAACATAGAAGGTAATATTTTTTTTATAGAAGTCAAAGTTTTGCTTGTTGCATTGTACTACATGGTAGGGGTAGTTATGAAACCACTACAACATATATGCAACTATTGTAATGAATTTGAGACCACTATGTTGACTTTGAAAACTATTATGGTGAAAAAGCAACTACCATCTAAGGATAACTAAAATTTCTAACATGATTAAATTTTTTAGAATTTGAAACAAATTACTTAACACTTTTACTTCTGATTTCGTTAAGGGACCTTTCTATTGCACAAGGAGGATGTTCTATTAGATATATAAATGTGTAAATAGCAATGTTTGATATTAGAGTCTTGAGCGAGTTTTTTAATGAACAAAGTAGGAGAATTAGTTATTGAAAGACATGTTTTGAGATTGATAGTGAGGATAGTCACAATTTGAGATGCGTTCACTTTGTGTACTTATTCTTAAGGAATAATAATATTAAACTAATCAAGAATTTACTATGATTAGTCTAGATTTCCCCTTGTGGGTTTTTAGGATAAATTATTGAGTGTTCCATAGTTATTTTCTTTCATTTTTACTTTCTAATCATCTATTTTGAATAACACTCATACCTCTAAAGAGCTATAGTTTTCTTAAACATATAGAATAGTATTTTCTTTTATATTCTAGTGAATTCTACATAGCAATTTTGAGTTTTATATATCAAAGATAAAGGAGAGTGATTATATCCTATTGACCATAATGTTAACCCATATTTGAACATGGTGCATGAATAATAGGTTAGATTAGTCATTATTATACAAATATTATGGTCTTCACCCTTATTTTCTCAATTCAAATTTAATCATGCACCCAAGTTGACTTGATCCCAATTACTCATTATAAAATTAAAAAAAATGTATACACTTTAATTTTAACACTAGATTTCCTTATTTTAGTGTCCATTCCCTAAACATGTTTTAGGATCATTTTAGTTTGGACCTAGAATTTCCCATGACAAAATTTTCAATTTATATATCTTATTCTATTACTTCTCATTAATTTCATCCTACTTATTCAAAATTTACAATCTTCTCAAGGATGATAGTACAACATAGGAACTTGTGTAGTGTGCTAGCATCCTAGAAGTTTCTAATCTTTGAATCACTACTTTCGTGTACATTACCTATAATTTCCTTTTTTAGCACCAATCTATCTAAAGAATGACCCCTATATCTAAATATTATCTTTCAACATCCCCATGAACCTTTTGAAAAGGTAGCTTTTGAACTATTTTTTCTCCAACACAAATAATTTTGGTATTCTCTCTTGGCTATGCTTGAATGATTAGACCTTATTTTTTGTTGTTTGCTAAGGGTAGATGCTAGTAAAATTTTGTTAAAAACTCCATGTGGTTACTCCTTTCTTATTTATCATGATGGCAATAATGTTCCAATAAGTTATTGTTCTTGTTTAAATAATAGAGAAACTATCTCTTTATCATTTCCTTGTATATTTCTATTGAAAAATCTCATTTTGACTATCACCACCCTTTTGATCAATATGCACACTAGGGTGATACTCCCTATAGATCAAGGATATGACACTTATAGATTTTATTTTGACATCACTATTCTCAGTATTAGGTGCACATATGCTAAGTAAACATGAGCTCCAATCTCTATTTTTTATTTGACTATTTATGAAGGTTAAAATGCCAAAATAGGGGCTCAACCAAACTTGGCTAGTTCCCAAGTAGTACCAAACATTTTTATTGTCCAAGCTATAGGTATTTGAAGGACTACAACCTTACAGAGGTTTAATTATATTTCTTCCACTTCTCTATCATTTTAATATATTATTAAATTAATTAGTTTAAGTTTATTTCTTTATTTTTGTATATTTCTAGATGTTTTCTAGGCTTTTAGTTTTCCACCTTTGGTTCCTTATATATAGATAGGTTATGTCTAGGTTAGAAACTTTAGTTTCTATTAATTTGGGATAATAATATATGATTAGGATGACATTGAATATCTCAAAAAATAGGTGAGTAGGACTACAACACATAACATCCATGCTAGAAAATTCCTTTGACTAATTTCTAGGTTCTTTATAATTTATCATTTCTACATGTAAATTATGATTAATTTTTATATTCTATTTTTGTATCTTATTTTATTTCTATTTTTTTCTCATTATATAATCCAACTCATAGAATGAAAATATGTAATATTAATTTACCTAAATTTTATAATTTTACACTGATTTACTTCATCCTTTAGTAGATATTGATCATCCTTACCATGATTCTTTACTTCATATTTCCTATCCTAAATCAAAGTGATCTCCTCTAGACATTAGCCCTTACCATTATATTTATCCACCTTCTTTTCCTATTACCACTTTGTTTTGTGTGTAATGATTAAACTTAAAGTATAAAATACCATACCCAAGAGGGATCCCTAACAAGTCATATGGAGAGAAAATATCTAGGGGAATTCCTCTATTAACCCATAGGTTGGAAATGGGGTTCATATAGTGACACATTTATATTATAACTATAATTGTGTGATCTCTTATGTATTTAAAGGTTGAAACATCAGAAAGGAGAATATTCTTGTAATTGTAAGGAAGGATCAATAAGAAGGGTCTTGAGACCATCCTCTTTTAGTTTTATGAATATTGGATCTTTACTTTTGATTACTTGGTTTTATATTAATAGTCATCATCCTTGAAAAATGATTCTATAAGTATTAGGAGAAGAAGAGTTTTGCATGATGTGTATTTGGAAAAGTGTTTTGTCTATGATTAATGTGATATCTAAATTAGGATTAAGGTGTCTCAACCTTTGAGTCCTATCACTAATTAACTAATTATTAGGTGCATATTATTTTATCATAATGTATTAAACTTCCTAAGTTTTTATTCACTTTGTGGGTCCAATTGTTGAGATGGCATCCTACATGGTAGGTAATGACATATGGCAAGATCCCTATTTTTTAGGAAGTTGGCACCAAATTTAGGAGGTCCTATTTTATAGGAGGATGATGTCACATGATTCCATATTGGTTGCTTTGGCAAGTTCCTATATTGACTTGGGAGTCTTGGTTAGTTGTTACTATATCAAAACTAAAGAGGAATAGAGCAATTTTTTGGCTTTATCTATTTTAGGCACCCACAATATGGATAAGATATCAACTAGATATGGATTAGATGATTTCTTGAATATAGGTTCCTAAGATGAGGATAAGTTCATTTTGACTTAGCAAGTTGATTTAAAAGCTCATACTTTTGAGTTTTTACAAATATTAGATTTGTAGAAGATTGAGGATGAGCTTATTTAGGCCTCTATATTGGTGCTCCATAAATATGTGAGTTTGATTGAGGATTTGAGAGGATAATTTTTCATTGTAGGGTTATGTTGCCAGATTTCCTCTAGATACTTGAGCAAGACATGTAAATAGCCATATTAAGGCTTAGAGATTGGAAGTGTATTGTAACAATATTTGTTGTAGATTAATATATTGGTTTGATACTTTGGAGTGTGGGGTTTTTTACTCGAAAGGGTTTTCCCCACGTATATTGGTGTTTCTTCTCTTCTATCTTTTATTCTTCTATTCTTCTTCTTTCATGTTCTTAAAGTGTTAATTTATATGTCGCTATGTTGCCAAAATTTACTTATATATGATAACTACATTATCTTTCCTCTAACGGTTATGTAATAGGAATTCAACTATGTTTGTTTCTTCTTTGATGGCATAGTAGCATGTGCTTGTATCAAGTATATAAAATCTAGCTTAAAAAATATAAGATACTAAAGGTGTATATTGGTTCTCAGAGGTCTTTTTGGGTTCATCTTTCCATTTCAATTGACATCAAAGCTCTATCTGTGGTTTTCATGTTCTTGCATGTGAGTTGCATGTACTTGTAAGAGCTTCTATGTTGCTTGTATTTTCTTCTATGTTATTGTATGTGTTTGATTCATGGTGTTTAAGGTTTTGGGCATTTATTTATTGTGATTTCCTAGCTTGGCAAGATTGGGGGAATCTAATTTGAAGGAAGTGGATGATTATTAATCCTTTTCTAAGTAATTTTTTTGTAGTTGATCTTGTTTTCAAGAGACAACACTCATTTTGAAGGATTTAGAAGATGGAGTTTTATGGAGTTGATCATGTGGTTACAATTGATATGATATTGATTTGGAGCTCTTGTTTGACAATATATTATATCCCTCATGCATGGTAATGTTATTAAATTTTTAGTCATTTGTAATAGAATATTTATGTTTGGTGTTTGTTCTTGGCTCCCTAGTCATATGGAGAAACTTGGGTTGTCATGACTATGGTTTGATGTGCTTATGTTGGTAGTTTGGCTTTAGTCCCTAACATTGGAAGGTATTGTTTCACTAGCCTTAAATGCATGTAGGCTATGGATTTGATCATTAGATGATTTGAAAGCTTCTGGAATAGCCTAACTCCTTTGTATTCTTGTACGTGATGTTGGTTGTGGAGTTGGCCTACAAATGGGCGTAGAGTTTCTACACCTCCTTTTCCTTTGATTGGTTGTACTCACATGTGTCAGTTTTGTGTTTGTTGGATATGAGGATTATGTAGATTTTCTATTCAAAATTTATGGTTATGCATATTCATGTTATTTAATTGTTTTGGTTTAACTATTATGGTGATTTTATACTTGTGGATATTCTATATGATAAGTGGATATGGATTTGCATAGGTTTCTATGTACACGAAGAGGATTTTTCATGTTTTACATGTTAATAAACCTATAGTTTGTAGATTTATGGACAAATTATGTTCAAACTCTTGGAGTTTTTTGGATGAAAACAATTTCAAATTTATAGGAATGCTTGATTAGTTCCTTGAATATGGTATTCAATTGTGGATTTGTTTGGAAAATCAGGTTTGCTAGTGATTTGATGTTTGAGTCTTGAAATCTACATGTTATCTTATTTGGTATCTCAATTTTGCATGTCACCATTATGATGATAATTTTGTATGTTTCATAGTTTATGGATCTATGAGTTATGTAGTTTTTAGGTTCACTATCGATTGGTTGTAGTGAGATTACTTGAATGTGGACTATCTATATCCATGAGTTTGATTCAATCTTGATGCAAACTTTATTAGTTCTCCTTGTCTATGACCATTCGTGCATTAATATGTTGCATTGATACGAGAGGATGGATGATGATAAGTATATGGATAGTTAATTATGAGACTTGTAACATGTTTTTTGTCTTCTTAACTTTGAGATCTTGGTTCTACTTATTATTTTGTCTTGTTGATATTGCAAGTCAAGTATTTGATTATGTTAGAGCCATGAAGAGTCTTCATTTATGAGATGATTATCATGATTCCATAGAAAGATTAGTATCACAATTCAATGGGAGATTTAGCAGTGATGTGGATTCATCACTTGGTGATGGATGATCTTATATAGTGTTTTTGGTGTTAAGGATGGACTCTTGGATTCTGTTTCTTCTATGCAATGAGGTTTCTTGACATCATGGGTTTTATTTATAGGAGATGATTATCTTCATGTGGTTGACTAGATTTTGACATATTGGTTAGCCATGGAGGACTCTTTAGTCTTTCTTGAGGTGTCATGGTTTTTTATTTGACATGTGATCATTTTTTGATAGGATGGTTATGTTATTATGTCATGATGTATTCTTGATTACTAGTTTAAAGTTTTGGCATGATACAGGTGCATGATATATATGTTCATTAGAGAATATGATCTTCTTTTGAGGAGATGTGAGATCATGATGCCATGATTTCATGTTCTTGATTCCATGGTTGGATCTTTGAGAATTGTCTAGTTGGTTCTCTTGGTATTGAGTACATTAATAATTTTCTTTTGAGCTTCATGAGTGTAGTGTTTCATTTGGAGTTTAGCATGGATTAATTGATTGTTGGTGCTCATGGACTTGGAGAATTCGATGAGGTAGTGTTTTATATGGTTACTCTTTAGAGGTTTCAACAAAAATTCCAAGGAGCCTTCACCTAGATATAAATGTGAGTTCATGATGGTCTTATGAAAGAGATTGTTCTTGGAGTGAGTCATGATGACCTGGTCATCCTAGAGGAGCATTATCATTCCCCACTCTTGGTCTACTTAGAAAATAACCATTTGAAAGGTATAACCCATTTTTTTTTCATATGCATTATGTTTTGCTTTATCTTCTCATAGACATGGACCTTGAGCTAATATGCATTTTAGTTTTGGAGGGTTAATTTGAGGAGTGATTAACATGTTTATCTCCTTGGGTATATGTGTTTTTACTTATGAGAAGTTTAGGAGGTGTTATTGGGTTTATTCCATTTTTGGGAATGGTTTTGAGTTTTGTCTTCCTTGTTTAGAGAATCTTACATCCATGTGTTGATATTATATATGTTATGAGATTAGATATTTTGGGTGTTGTTGAGGCTTTTTATTTGGGGTTGTGAAGGAGGTCTTACTTGGCATAAATCAACACTTTGAGGTGTTTATAGGACATGATTAGAATATGATTTATAGATTTTTTCTTTGTTATAAGGACTCTTCCTAGAGGTTCGTGTTCACATGGTTTGGTGTGGTGGAAATAGGAGAGTTATGGTAACATGTTATTACAGACTATGTAGTGGTTTGTGTTGCATGTGTGGGTAATTGTGATTTCTCTTTGTTACTACATGATTATTTTTTAGCCAAACATTGGTATAAGTGTTGATTGGTAGAATTGGTATACCACGATCTTTTTTTGGATTTGACATTACCCATGCAGTGGGAGTTCCTAGATGTGTATGTTTTTCATTGAAATGTTTTATACAGGAAGATTGTGATTACACTTTACGGTTTAAATATGTTGTCGGCATGAGTTCTAAAGTCTACTGATGTTTTAGATAACTTTTGAGGTATGGATGATTGGATGGATTAGCATTTACTATGGCTTCTTTTCCAATCATTTGGGTTTCTTAGTTGGATGTTAACAATCACTTGTGGTTGTTATTCTAACTATTTTGGAACAATCATGTTTGATCTTGTTCTTGGAGGAATTTTCAACATTATAGTTGTGTTTTGGCAATGGGTTTGAAGTTGGGTACATTGGTGCTTCTATAAATCTTGTGAACACAGTGGAGTTGTAACAATAACCTATAGCCTTTGTTATTACTTGGATTTGATGCTTGTGTTCTTTGTATTGGTGCAAATTCACCTTGGCTTGTTCCTTTTCTTCCGTAGGTGACATGTTGGAGGATGATATGAGTTCTTGATTGATATGGTGGACATCTTGGATGTTGTTGCAAGTATCTTGTTAATGCACGAGAGCATGTTGGATATTCATATAGTTTCATGGATGACTATGATGATGTTTTTTTACTTTTTTGGCTCCTAGCAATTGAAACCATGTTGTTTCCATTGTCTCTTCATATGGTGTTCTAGTTACATGGGCCTTGGGGCCTTTAGTAGTTAATTACAGTAGACTCTTGAAAGGTCTTTGACAAGTAGGATTTGAGATTAAGGTGTCTCAACCTTTGACTCCTAGCATTAATTAATTGATTATTTAGTGCATATTAATTTATTCTAAATTATTCAACTTCCTAAGTTGTCATTCACTTTGTGGGTCCAATTATTCAAATGGCATCCTACATGGTAGGTGATGACATAGAACAAGATCCCTAATTTTAAGGAAGTTATTGCCAACTTTAGGATGTCCTATTTTATAGGAGGATGATGTCACATGTTTCCATATTGGTGAAAAATAGTTTTGGCAAGTTCTTATATTGACTTGAGAGTCTCAATTGGTTACTACTATATCAAA
This sequence comes from Sequoia sempervirens, assembly GCA_007258455.2. NCBI lineage: Eukaryota > Viridiplantae > Streptophyta > Pinopsida > Cupressales > Cupressaceae > Sequoia > Sequoia sempervirens. The sequence goes on along the minus strand of VDFB02369872.1, from coordinate 7,336 downwards.
ACTGAAGAGGAATAAAGAATTTTTTTGGCTTTATCTATTTTTGGCACCCAGGATATGGATAAGATATGGACTGGATATGGATAAGATGTTTTTCTTGGATATAGGTGCCCAAGATAAGGATAAGACTATTTTAACTCAACAAGTTGATTTTAAAGCTCATACTTTTTAAGCTTTTGTAAATATTGGATTTGTAGAAGATCGAGGATTCTTTTTAGGCCTCTATCTTGGTGCTCTATAAATATGAGATTTTTCTTGAGGAATTGAGAGGAGAATTTTTTATTCTAGGGCTATGCTGTGAGATTTCCTCCAAAGAAAAACAAGATGTAAATCTCCATGCCAAGGCTTAGAGCTTGGAAGTGTATTGTAACAATGTTTGTTGTAGATTAATACATTGGTTTGATGCTTTGGAGCATAGGGTTTTTTACCCAAAAGGGTTTTCCCCATGTATATTGGTGTTTCTTCTCTCCTGTCTTTTATTTTTCTATTCTTCTTCTTTAATGCTCTTAAAGTGTTAACTTACATGTCATTATGCTGTCAAAATTTACTTAGATCTGCTAAATATATTATCTTTCCTTTAACGGTTAATGTGATGGGAATTCAATTTTTTGTTTCCACTTTAATGGCATAGTAGCATGTGCTTGTACCAAGTATTTAAAATTTGGTTTAAAAGAAACACAAGATACTAAAGATGTATATTGGTTCTCGAAGGTCTTTCTGGGTTCATCTTTCCCTTTCAATATCATGATATTATGAGTTTATTTTTTAAAGGATAGTCAGTTGTCATATGTAGCTAAAACTATTTTCTATTTTCTTCTAGTAAAGAGCTATTTTATTTAGTCATTTTTTAATATTTTTTCTTAGAGGTTAAATAAAATATTCAATACATATATTAATATAGCTAGTATAATTATTTATCATTTATCCTAGTTATATAAGAGTTATATTATTTATTACAAATTTCACCATTACAAATAAGGAGAGGAAAAGTTATTCTGGAAAGTAGTTTTTCTTGTTGACAAATTTTCTAATTTTAAAATAAAACACATATATGGTGAACGAAATCATCTAGTTGATTGGTTTGTTGATTGTACCATTTAGGGAAAGCATTATGCTAATGATTTGAATAACTTTTTTCTTTCTACTGAATTTCAAAACCATCTCATAGTTGGGTCAAGATTAATTTTGGTGGAACTTCTAGAAATAACCAAGTTCTATTAGGAGGGGCTATTGATAAATCATAAAGGTGAGGTTGTTGCTCTCAAACCTAGTTTGTAGGTTATTATTCAAATAATGAGGGGCTATTGATAAAATCATAAAGTTGAGGTTGTTTGCTCTCTCAACCTAGTTTGTAAGTTATTATTGAAATAATGATGAGATGTAAGGGTTGATTTTTGATTTGAAACTAAGCTTAACTACTAATTCTTAAATCTCATTATAGAATGGAATTAAAAAAAAGAAATGTTTGAAAAGTGTGAAATTAATCGGTTGAGAATCTAAACTTGTTTTGGTAAATAGTTTTTCCTTCTTGATAAATTCTCTAATTTAAAAATAAACCCCATATAAACCACATATATGATGAAGGAAATCATCTAGTTGATTGGGTTGCTCATAGTACCATTTCGAAGAAGTATCATGCTAATAATGTGAGGAACTTTTCTCTTTTTACTGAATTTCAACAGTTTGTTAAAAAGGATATCTGCTAATTCTCTTTGATGGAAAACCTCTCTTGGAATTTGTTTTTTTCCTGCGGGTTGCAATATTAGTAGTTTCTACTTTGATGATAATGGTATTGCCAATGCCCCTGATTTGGTTAGAGGTGCTTTGGGAAATAGTAATGGTGGCGTTTTTTTTTGACAGTTTTGGCAACATTTCCTTAACAGGATGGAGTTTTTGTGGCTTAAATTCCTTCAGAGGCCGAATGGATTTCTCTTACAGATTGTATTTGAGGGTACTTCAGTGATTAATCTTTCTGACGAAATTAGAAAGTTTCTTTCTCTGTGATGAACTGATTACAAGGGAGTGACTATTGCTGTTGTAACTGGCCATTTTAGAAAGTTTTGATGGCTGATTTAGAAGACCTGCTGGAAGAGAATTACCATCTTTGTTTTCTGGATACTTTTTCAATTGGAAGATGTCAAGTTTTCAGTTCTTCTGGACTATCCTTACTTTTGGTGCGTTTGACATTTTGGGTTCAACTGTAAAGTACATCTCTGGCAATTCTTTTTTGTCACCTTTCTCCCTTTCTATTGCTTAGGATGGTCGTTGTCCATTTTTTTATATGGAGGTTTGGCTTTCCTGTTGCTGTTTCTATAATTACTTTTTGTAATTGGCCCTTGGTCTTTTTTAAGATGGAATAAATTATTTTTAAACTTTTAAAAGAAAATTGTAAAAGAACTTAGAGACTATTTCACCACTTAGAGAAAAAAGTTGTAATATATAATAGAGATGTAAGGATTTGGAATAAATATATTTAGATACTTTTATCATTAGAAATAAGACCACAAGACCACAGAAGATGAAATAGTTTTAGATTAGTTTGTGCAATGTGACCTAATTTGACTACTGCAACCTTGTTTAGGATTGATGTGACATATTAGAACTTGTTCATCTATTATGTACATATCATTGAGTAAGGAGCTATGATGATGTAAAATATAATGAGATATGTTATAGGGAAAAGTGAAGATCATTGACTTCTTTTATAGTTGTCAAGCCCCCTATCTGATATACAGGGATTGTAAATATTTCAAATAGAGATGTAAATGCTAGTGTGATTGATATGATTTAGACATATTAATGTTAAAGTAAATATAACTATGATTGAATGGTCTAAATTTGAATGCTTGATGATAATAACTTTTGATTCTAATGACTTAGGATATATCTTTAAAGACATGTTCCTAAACACGATTTGGAACTTTTGGGGAATGGACTTATGGGATAGCAATCATATGACAAGAAAATCAACTCTAAAATGAGATATTTTAAGTTTAAAAGGAGTTAATTAGGTTGTGTTAATCAATTCAATTTAATAATTAGATCACATCATATACATAATTTAATATAAAAAATAGCATGAACAAAAATTGAGATTGCATAACTTATTTATAATAATCACAAATAACATGCCATCAATAAATTTATGATGATTATCACTTAATGTGTCAAGAATATTAAAATAAATACTAAGATTATATATTGAAAACATCTACACAAAATAACATAAAATTAAAAAATATAAAAGTAAAGAATAAACATTCTTATCTTTTAATGCAAAAAAACAAATATAAAACATTTAATAGAAAGTCAATTTTTATATTTATAAAATAAGTTTTAATTGATACATGCTATTTTACTAGATAGCTTGTTTTGCACTAGCCTATACATTAAGCATTAATATTCATATGATTTAGCAAGGACAACTACTTATTGAATATGAATCAATGAATTCAACTCAAAATTTACACTCATAAAATATGAATCAATGAATTTGACTCAAAAATCCAAAACTACCTCCTATTTATCAATAGTATGTACTCTTATATATAAATAATACTCTTTATATGTTAATGCATAACATAACATATATAAATGAGGTAATATTCTCATACATGGAAAAGACCCAAAGTCTCAATTAAAAAAGGAAAAAAATCAAACTGAAAAGTTGAAAATCATTGAACTTAGTTGAGGGGGAAATGAACACAAGATTTTAGATTCATAATGTACAATGATGAAGGTGCATGCATACCAATAAAGCTTTTCATCTTCCTTTAGTAAAGACTATTGATACAGTAACTAGTATGCACATTATTTATATGATAATATATAAAAACCAACTGAACCAATTGATGATCACATATATAAAGTCCATTCTAAAGTACCAAACACCATAACATAATTATTCTTCTTACAGACTTTCTAATTCCAAAAATGATTCAGCTTTCTGTTCTGAAATTTGAATGAACTCATACGAAGTGGCCAAATGTTTTCCAAGGAGCCAGGACAGCCGTAAAACGTTCAATCCATGTCACTGTGATCCTAAATACATACATCCACCAGTACAGCAAAATCCTGGTCTTGGTTATTGTAACTGAAAACCGGCTGCACCTAGTACTGTCACAAAGGAGTCAAGTGCACAAAGTGCACAAACATTATGCAGGCTTTGGTTATCCGTTCACTCCATTACTTCTTCACAAGTACAAAGCATTATTCAGTCGTATGGCAATGAATACCAACTTCAGTCTGGTTCAAGTATTTCTTACATGTTTACTTCCATAATATCTGATGGAAGCGGCTATCGAGCTTTTGTATGTATCGAAGGTATGGATGGGGTTATACATCATGCATCCAACCGTTCAATCAGCAGTTAACTTAATGTTGAGCAACCGTGTCATACATCTAACCATTCAATCAGCAGTTAACTTAATGTATGAAACCATTCATACCTTCGATACATTCACGGAACTGAATAGCCGCTTCCATAGGTGATCTGGGTTTCCATGTAAATAACCAGGTAAGTATATTGTGGGTTCCAATGTAAGAATACCTGTGCCCAATGTCATGGGTTCGACTTTTAAGCTGGATGGCCAAGCTGTTGTACAAATTGACTGTATCAGATTCGACGTATAATTTATTTATTGTAATGAAAGCTGAAAAGATTGCTGGTGCACGTCTTACCAAAACCCTGTGCATTCTTGTATTGTATAGATTTTCATTCTTTAAACGAATTTGAATCCTTAATCAGTCTTGTATACCTAATAAACGTGATTCCTGCGACAGATTTTTTATCTTTTTCTTTTGTGGAAAAGTTCATGCATGCTTTAAGGAAAATAAAGCTGATGTTACCCTCTAAATGACCAGATTAACTTTTGATTACGTAGTAACAGTGAAGCTCATACTTTAATGTCTTTTCCTATTGATGTTATTAGATATGTGGGGGAAGCAATTATTACAGCTCTCTAATTGCGACAATGTTCTACTGTAAGATGGGAATCATTTTTTATTAAAAACAATTTATGACTTGCTAACTACGTTTCAAATTTCAAATGCAGGGTGGAGGGGTTGTATTCAGAACATCAATGGCGGTTGATTATTGACCTTTTGTTTCATAATCATTATCTATCCAAAATGAATATACCCAACTTTTTTTACTTTTTATTTCACTTTAAAGATTGGTTTACGAACTATAATTAAAAGTTCTTTAAATCATATTAATTTGTAGTACATAAATCTTTGCAAAAAAGATTTCAAATTGTAGTTATTGGTTTAAGATTTCAAATTGTAGTTATTGGTTTAGGATTGAATTTAATTTTTTTATATATAAAAGTTTTTTATATAGTAATTTAAAAAAACTGTGTATTTATTATTCATCAATATTTTAGATTATATTTTGTGAAATAAAATTAATTTGTGAAATCTAATTTAAAATATTAATAGAAAATAATATATACAATTTTTTGTACCTTTAAGTAGGGTCAAGGTTATTATTCAAATTCTAGCACTAAGATTAGGCTTGATTCTCATGGCACCCAACTTTCCTCCCTTTGAATCAATCTTAATGGTTATTTTGGAGAGGACGTTATAGAAATTGAAAGAGAACACATGAAGTTGACATCATTTTGTATGTTTCAAACTCTTTGAACAAGTTTGGTGAACTTGAATAATTGGAGTATGGATACCTAGAAGGCTCTATTGAAAGAGGAAATTTTCATCTACCCATGTGCAAAGGTAAATTTTCCTAGTATTTGTAATTCTTCTAGTTATATGGATATGCTTCTCCAAGGGGACCCGAAGACATGAGGCAGCTTGACCCAATTATTTAAACCATGTTGAGAAGAATTGTATCCACACACTAGGGCTTTCTTTGTTTCCCCTATATGGATGCATATATGTAATCTTGGACCACTATAGTTTGAAGAAAATATAGTCTTTCCTCCATTAGAAATTCATTTTTGTTAAAAGCCTCATCATTCCAAATATTTTAGAGTCACTTTATCATTTCATCTATGCTCAAATTCTTATGGAATTAGATCTTTCTAAGTTGCCACCTAAAAAAAATTGACTTAGAAAGGGCAATTGATTGCAAAAGTAACAACTAGAGTATGAATGAGTTGCAATCTATTGCAGATTGTCTTTCTTTACTAGCCATATGATGGATCACTTCCAAAACTTCTTCTTTAAGTCTAAAAATTTCAAAGTGGGATGAAATACGCCACCTAGCACTAAAGGGACAAATTTAAGCTAGAAATTTTTTACTCCTAACAATCTTTGAAATAGTTCTAAATTTTCTTCCTCCTATTAAAGGTAATTCTATTTAAAAAATAAAGGTGGAAGACCATTTCAAAGATTCATGCAAGAAAACTCTTACCTACCTTCAACTCCATAGAAGAGAACCCTCACCCTTTAGAGGTCTTTGGGAAGATTTTAAAGTCTAATATTGAAGTTTATATAGATTTTGGTTTCAAAGAATGGAAAAAAATTAAAAAATAAAAATGCTTCCTCCAACAAGGTTAATGTTCCATATTTTATGACCCTCTACTCTCATGGAAAGAAAGGTGAGTTGAGTGTGATTCTTGATAGGCTATTTCCATGCTTTTGGGCTATATTTTTCATAGGTTAATTTTGGCTAAATTAATGTAACATTTATATTGGTTCATACAAAGCTCTGTCATAATTTTTTAATTTTTTAATTCTTTTTACTTCCATAACATGGGATTGGGCCCTACCCAAATTTCATTAATAATAAATTATATCTCTACAAATAATTTACTTTCTTATTAAATATAACATGTATTAGGTAGCTCTATATAATTCTTACAAGATACCATTTTACTTTTGTTTAATTTTCATAATTGAGAACTAGGTCCATAATATATTATATTCAAGATTATAGTGGCCATTATTGGTTAATAGTTTGTAAAAAATAATAATTTAAGGTTGAAATTCACAATCAAGTGCAACTTTTTATCCTCTAAATTTACCTTCTCATTTAGTCTATTCATTGTATTGCAATCCAACTATAAAAATATATTTTACATCATGTTCATATTCATGTTCATAGTCCATGTTTTAATCAAATTTCATTATTCATCATGCCATGCCATATTGATGAGAACACTTTTAGAGTCCAACATTTTCAAAGTTCTTTGGTATGTGGGGTTCATGATAAAAATTCCTTCAAAATCCTTAAAAAGATGTACCATTAGTTAAAGTAATCTTTAGAATTCATAGTGGATGGGCCTACAACCTATTGGTATGAATGCTCAGTTATTCTGTAATTCATTTCCCATTTGGGTCCTATTCATATCTAGTTAGTTATATTTATTGAGGGTATTTA
>VDFB02369871.1:0-47213 GCA_007258455.2 Sequoia sempervirens | reverse complement strand
TTTGGGAATCTTGCAGCTCGGCGTCTTGAACATCCGGTGGTTCTGCAAGTGCCTCCTTTGGTGTTTCCTTTCGAGGTATGACTGATTCTTTGACATGCTCTACTGTTGTTTGGCACAAGCAACAATCAAACTCAGAGTGGGTAGCGTTGTGAATCCTGCACCAATTTGGTAGTAAGAGATCCTAGAAATTCATTCGGACGCCCAAGCTGAGTTGATCCCTTGTACACTTTTCCATGAATTCCTAGAAACCACTGAGTAGTCCCCAGTTGTCTCCTTCATCAGTTTTATTGCCTGATTCCATCAACATTTCTGTACTCGGAGGCATTTGAGTAAAGTCAGTTGGAGGGTTGCACTAAGAGTACTATTTCCACGTCATACTCTTCTTGGAGTTCAAATTTGTCTTGATAGGCCAAGGGACAATAACTTCCCAATTCTGTCTCAATAAACAACACCTCATTTAGGTTGTTTTACTTTGTGATCATATATTTCATACGGGGCTTGCGATCTACACAGATTTGATTTGGCAGTCCTTTCCATGGCAACCACATGTGAGTATGGTCCATGGCAACATATCCATTCAATTTTTTGGTGAATTCTCTTCCCAAGATGATTCCATATGCATTGGGAATGTCAACCACATGAATATTAATGACTTGTTGTATCCTCGGATCTACAACAATTTGCATCAGGATCCGATTCATTTCTCCCACAATGTTGATCTCTGTTTTTTCTAGCTGGGTCACCTTCCTCCTAGAGGGTGTGGGAGTAATCCCAAGAGCCTTGCATACTGCCAGAGGCATAACATTGGTGGATGCTCCTAAATCAAGCAGGCAGTTATGCAATTTTTTCCTGAATATCCGAATGGTGGTAAGGAAAGGGGGAGTTTCCAATCTTCATTGGAAGAGGCCCATGGGTGTGTCTACCTGAGCTACTTGAGCTTTTTTCTTGTCGCTAGTTTTATATTTAATCTATCTAGATGACTGATCCTTAGAACTCTACCTATTGTTCTGGTTTGGTTCCTTTTCCGGTTGTTTACCTATAAACTGATTTAAGGGAACATCCTTCCTTTTCCCTATATTATCCTATATTACAGGTTCTTGCCTAGGTTCTTCAAAGGTGACTCTCTTAGTTGATGTCTCCAGTGTTGTGATGGAGGATGGGGTACCATTGAGTATCCTAAAGAAGGCATGCCTTACAACAGGGATTTTGAGTAGTTTGAAGGCAAACAAACTGATTTTTACTTTCTTGAAATCTTCTGCCACATATTCACCTATCTGTTGAATATCAGAGCCAAAGGCTTGGCCTATTACAAAGCTAGGAGGTTGGACTTCCCTTTGACTTGATTTATTTTGGGGTTGGCCTTGAGGTTGATTTTGAGGCCTATCCTTGTTGAGGTATTGGGTGGGTATATGGGGAAGCCTAAGGTTATTGTTGGTGTTAGGGTCAGGCGGGGTAGTAAAATTGTTCGGTGGAGTAGAAGTTGTAAAGGGTCCACCTACCTGCCTATTTCTGAGGAAGTAAGGGGTTGTTCTCTGGTGAAACATGTGAATTTCATCTACATATGGTTCTTCCTCATCTACTGGACCATTATCTACTGAATCAAAAAGCTGAGTCAAGGTTTTCTCGTTACTTACCTCTTGCACTTCTTTGCTTTTAACAAGAGTAGGCTCAACTTCAGACTGATTGTGGTCACTTCATAGAAACGGTGCTTGGTTTACTATGAGACAGGAGGAGTCATAAGGCTTAGACGAGATGATGTATCTATACCTGGTACTATCAATGGCATTTTGGACCTGAATTTGAAATTTTTTTGCACCTGTTTGGAATTCAGGACAATCCAACTCAGAGTGTTTGCTAGTCTTGTGAATTTTGCACAATCCAGACAAAGCTGCCTCGGCGAGGTACACCCCACTAGCCGTTCTCTCATTGTTGGTTGACTGATCTAGAGGAGTAGGGACACCTCTGTTATTAGGCCTTGTATTCCATGTGCAGTTCTACCTTTGAGAAGGTATCCTTTCAGAACTTTGATTCAAATTTTTTCCTCTATCATAATTCTTCCCAGAAGAGGTGCTTGCCTCTTGGTTGTCCCTACCGTCCCTATTGTCTCAGCTATCCTGATTAAGGTTGGTCTGGAGGTTACGCTAGGAGGCCTACAACTGATTATTCTGATTCTTTAAGTGCACCATTTCTGTGGACATTTTCTTTATCATCTCTATCATCTCTTCCAATTTGTCTTTCTCAGTAGTGCTACTTGGCTGTGGTTTCAGATTTTGGAGAAAGACAGGCGGGGCTACTGGTTGATTCTGATACACTAGAGGGAATTTCAGTCCCAGCAAAAAAAGTGGTGCTTGCGATTGTTGAGAATACACCTGTTGTTGTTGGGGATCCTGAGTGTAACTTTGATGTTGTTGGGGCTGCAAATAAGAAGGCACATGAGGTGCGTAATTCATTGGCTATCCAGGGTGTGGAATGATGGGCAGCTGAGGCACACGGTTCATAAGAGGGGTTTGGTTAGCGAATGCCTGATTAAGCCCTTGAATCTGCATTAGATGAGCTACTGGTCCCAAAGAAGGTAGCGGTCCAAAGATATTCTACCCTAAATCTGTACTAGCAATAACAGCCTCTGTATAGGCTTTCACTAATGAGGTGAGTTGCAGACACATCCTCTTTACAAAGGTTGATGTAAGGTTGTCTAACGTTGCATAGTAGACTGGGAGGGCTGTGACATCATTATGAAGGTATGGGTCCTGAAGCCTTGTGAAGGCAGGATGAAAGTGGTTGTTAAAGGATCCAATGGGTTCATTGATTTACCTCCCGATGGACATAAACTGCCTATATAGCTCCGAGGGGCTGATTGGGATCTTATATTTTTGCAGGAAAGCATTCTTCATGAGGTCCCATGAGGTAACAGACCCCCTTGGCAGATTGATGTACGAATAGAAGGCATCTTCACCCAATGAATGTGGAAAAAGGCGACATGCAACATCCTCATGATCGACTTGCATTTCAGTGACTACTATTTCAAATATTTTGATGTGCTCTTCAGTTATTCTTTGTGGGTCACGAGGATTGAACTTCGAACAAAATCCTTCCAGATTCTTAGGCATATCATGGTAAGCGGTGAAGTGTATCGACGAAGGATTTTGTGCCAACCAAGCCATGGCAAGAGGTGGAGGTGGTATCATCTATTGAAGAACAACAATTTGGAGTTGCGCCTATTGGAGGACAACAACTTGGGCTGCGGTTGTTTGGACTTCACCCTGAGCTTGAAAGGCTAGGAGAGAGTCAACTTCCTGGCTGCCAGAGATGGGGGGTGAAAATGTAGTTTTGGATGGCCAGGTGGAAGATGAACACAAGCCAAATGAGGGTAAAGGTGCAAGGGAAGTGGGTGGAATGGAGGAAGAGAAAGAAGCAATGTTTCCTCCCTTAGTTCATTTTTCCCTTGTAGGAAGCTGCAACTCTTGGAATTCTCCCTTATTCGGTGTTGACCGTAAAACTCTTTGAAATCTTTCTACGGAGAATAATCTGATTCGATCCAGCTTCACAAGGACCTCCTTCTAGCACCAGTTCTGTTGATGGTGTTAGGAGGAGGAGGGCATAAAATGAATCAATTCCAACCTTTAGCTTTGTATTCCCAACGTGTCAGCCCTCCTTCTAGCGCCAGTTCTGTTGATGGGTGTTTTTACACACTTTCTCAACACAGGTAGTGCATAGGTGCACTACCGCTCTTGAAAGGAAATCTCCAACTACAAGTTGCTAAAAATCTCCCCAAGGTCTCTTGGGTGTTAGGTCATGACTTGCACGGAGCTCCTCAGTTGTTATTTGATGTGATTTTGCTGGTAATCATAGGGCAGACTTACGTAGCTGGATGCGAGGTGGATCTTCAAATCCGAAGTTTCTAAGATGGGAAATAAAGTGTACTTTGCTGTAGGTTTGAACAACAATTTGAAACTTCAATGTTTTCTTCAAGTTTGGCTTTACAATGTGCAATGAACCTTATAATAGGCTACTTCTTAAAAAAGAAGGAAATGAGCAGGGAAGAGGGAGGGTTCATGGATCTGAAACTAATTGTGAACAGTGATCATGGAGGTTCTATTGTGGACAACTCCCTCCAAACAAGATTCCCCTTAACCAAGAGGTCTATAGTATCACGAAATCTATGCTATCTTCAAAGGTCTGCAAGTATTTTAGCATTCATCCACCATTTACATGCATGAATAAAGGTAAAGATTCAGAGAGCAACTTTAAATTTCATCCCAGGCTAACTTTGCAAAGCCATTTACAGCAGCAAACAACAAAAAGTATGGGCTAGAAGGCATCAACACATCAAAAATTTCCACAATCACAGAATAGCATGACTAAAATCTATCAAAGCAAAGATACAACTAACTAAAACAACAATGAGAAACTAACTAAAGCATCTAAGAATGGAGATTGAACCATTAAACATGTGAAGAAATCATAAAATACACCAAGTCAATATATTTTCATTATAAATTTCAGTAGCATGTCTTTACAACAACTCAACTCCTTTTACAAATGAGAGGAGACCCCCTATTTATAGTGCCCAAAAAGTTAAATGAATGGAAAAGATTGATTTTCATTGTGTGGCCAAGATTCATTACAAAATAGGGTTTCACCTACCCCCAAATATATTACAATTTAAAATTACATTCTTGTCCCTTTCCCTATTTTGTCCTTTAGTGACAACACTGTAGCATCTTGTCTTTTGCTGACTGCTCTTTTGCTGTAGCTATTCCTTCAGGAGCTCTTCATTGATAATAGGGTTGCCCTCCTGCTTCTTTAAAGCTACATACTCCATGAACTTTAGAATGACTAGCTGAAGCTTGTCTACCTCAATGATCTCATACCGCAACATTTGGTAACTCCATTCTTTTGAATTATCCTCAAGCTTCTTCTAGTCTTCATCATATTTGATGCCTTGATCCCTGAACAATCTGATTGGGTGAAGGCACGGGTGATGAAACTCATGAATTCCATTGTTATTTCTTTGGACATCCCGTCCTCCATCTTCTTTTGAAAGTAGGGCTTTATCTTCTCTGGATCCATCTGTACTGCGGGTACGTCATATTCTGTCATCGACTTCAGAAATCAGGCACAGTCCACCTTAACTTCCTTGAACCATTTGATGTCTGGATCCACTTTATCCATTATTTTTTCCAACCTTTCCTTTCTGTTATCAAAATCCCATCTCCATACGTCCATCAGCCAATGGTCATTGCCCTTGAATGCGAGCTCCTTTTTCCATGAGGCCTTTGGTAACCAGAGGATGTCCTTAATCTTTGGACAGGTGGAATTATATGTCGCATGGAAGTCGGTGTAGAGATTCTTCGTACTCTCCAGAGATTGCTGCAAATCTAAGAACTTGTTGGCTGTTCGAACAACTCGATTGATACCCATGTTCCCAACGTACAAGACCTGTCGGAACCAACTCTCCATAGTCTTGTCCAAGTTCTTTCTCTTCTCTAATTTGTCAATTTGTTATTTGGACAACAGTTGGGGTGGAGCCATGGATGTGGTAGGCATGTCATCCATTGAAGACCATTGTTGTATGTAATCCGTCAAGGTGGCCACCTGTGCTTTGAGCTCGTCCTTCAAGACCTTGTCCTATTTTATCAGGTGCACCACTGTAGCTACTAATTCTTCAAGATACCACACCTTCTGCTCTCTGGTAGCAGTCCCCAAGTTGATGGTGGAAATGTTGTAGCTTACACCAGCCTGGCCTACCATGGGTATTGCTATTTGTGCGGTTTGGGACCCAGAAGCGTCCATTGTTATCTTGGATCTCACTTTAGGCTTTTTCTATTTTCTGGTTGAGCTTTGGGCTCGGGCTAGGATAGCCTCTAGTCTCACCCTTGGATCCTTAGGAGTAGGAGTCTCCTTCTCAAGCTTCCTTTCCAACCACTCGGGCATAGCAGACTCTTCTTTTGATGGCTCCTGATTGTCCTCGACCTCCCCTGTTCGGCCCTCCGTTTGTGCACCTTTCATCTTGGTGCTGTCTCCCTCTTCCTCATCAGAATCTAGGGTGAATGTGAGGCGTTTGACTAGAGGTTTGGTAATCAATTTCCCTCAGGGACCTTCTACCTCACCTTCCTTTCCCCTTATTTCTTCAATCTGTTCACCCTTGTGCTTATATTCCTCGGGCTAGTCCTCTTCTCTGTTTTCTTCTTCTATAGGAGGAGGTGGCACAATCCCCAATTTTTTTTCCTCTATAGGGGTCTCTACATTTTTTGTTGTCCCGTCGCCCTCCTGCCCTTTACTGGGAGGTGACCTTTCAGCCTCTTCTTCATCGTGTTTAGCTGCCGGGCCATCTCTTCTTCAAGATCATCATCGAAGGTTTGTATGATGACCTTACCACCGACATCCTCCTCCTCATCCCCGTTTTCACAAGAGCCCATTCCCTCCTCTTTGTAGGCCACCTTGTCAATTGTTTGGTGTTCATACTCTGGGTGTTCATGGTATTCATCGACCTTCTCTTCAATTGGCTTCGAGGCTTCTCGCTCCCACCTCTCAAATTCTTCGGAGATCAGCATTGTGGCCTCCATCGCCGGTGGCCCTGCTAGAGGTTGCAAAGGATTTGCAGTAGCAAGGACCTGCGCTAAGGCAGCCTGAAGGGTGGGATCCATAAGGATTTGGGAGAGCTCGAAAGGGAGATTTTGCTTGTGTTTTGAGAAAGCCTTAGGTAGTGCGGGAGTGAGCATTGGTGCCATCGCCGTGGCTAATGGGAGTGATGTAGTAGGTGACATGGTAGTGGAGGAAGGAGGGTAGTTATAGTGGAGGAAGAGTCAATTAGTATTATAGGCCCAGTTGAAGGTGAAGGGGCAAGATGGACTAAGATGTCTACTACTAGCGGGGATGTGGCGACCATGGCCAAGGAGAGAGACGATGGGGTAGTCGAGACATGGAGAGCCGAAAGAGGTTCTAGCTGATCTGTCCTTTCCTTCTCCCCCTCTTGGATTATGGGCTGCTCTATGGTGCCTCCTATTCACTTGAGCTTCTTAGAAGGTGAGCCCCCTGAATCTTTCCTTATGTATACTTTTGGATCCAGAGACTGCTCCATTTTTGTTTCTTTCCTCTTCTTAGATCTGGTGATCGGAGGAGATTTGGATGTCCCACCCATTGAAGTCATGGCGGCGACATCTTCGGCGGCGTTGGGCTCACTCTTTAGCCCTTCATATGTTAGGACCACCCCTTGTTTCTTTAGCTCGGCCACCTGCCTTTTAACCCATTCTTCAGTTCGGGCCATGATGGGTTTGGTCACAATGTCAAGGTCATCGACCTCCTGTTCATCCCAATCAATTGAGGGCAGTGGTAAATTGGCGACTACATTGTACCGGGGATCCATGACGGTGCCTTCATCTTCATCAACTTGATCTGGTATAGGGAAGAGTTGCACCCTTCTTATGAAGTATGTAGTCATTCTCATGTAGTGCGTGGCACGTACCTCTTTGTCATCTTGGAAATTTGCCCAGAAATCCTCAACATTATGTAAATGGGCATACTCTAGTCCCAACGCTTTTCTCACATGCCCATATGGGTTCATTCGTGGGCGAGTAGTGTGTAGTTGGAAATGGTATTCTTCCAGTTCCTTTTCTAAGTTTCCAGCACACTGGGAGGTTTGTAGTTTATACATGCCTTGCCCGAAGGTAAAGGTATAAGAAATCCCTGCCAAATGCTTGCTGCTAAGGATGGTATGCACATGTTGCAGCTGTTGAGAGAGTTCCAATAGTATTATCCGGTCATTGGGGTACCGGGGCAGCTTGTTCAACCTCTCAGTGAAACCTTGGGTACGAATATAGGTGAACTTGGGGAATTGTAGGTATAGGAAAGTGTACTGCTTTAGGAATGCTCGCGTGCTGTGAGAGACTTTCCTCTCAAAATCCCCTCCAAGCAATCAGATGATGTGACCAACGAAGGCGTCGTTCACCCTGCAGTATTCCTTCTTAAAATTTCTAAATTGGAGTTGGGGATGTCTTTCATAGACTTTCAATCTTCGCCCTGGCTCCTCATTGGGTGCTACAAACGATCTGCTATACTGCCTTTGTTCTGCCAGTGAATAGACTAGATAGGAGGTCATGTAGAATTTGGAGCTCTTCTTTATGCTCATGAACTGCTCATGGAAGCAGTTGCTTATCATTCCTCCCTAGTAGAATGAGGCCTTCGTGGTGATATCCTCCTTCCCACGAAGGATCTGCTCAACAAAGTAAACCATCCATTCTTGAAAGCATGTAGTGGTGGGAAGGCCCATTACTTATCTCAACATGGTGACTAAGTCATGGTAGTCGTCATGGAAATCGCTGCGAGAAGAGTTCTTGGGGAACCTTCGCAACGCTGCCCCTTTTCTCCTTGAGCCAATGTTGATTTATCAATCTCTTGCAACCCATCGAGTTGTCGTCCCATGCCACTTTGCATTCCTCTATGGTGGGCGTTTCCATCTCTTCAAAGGTAGGAATGTGGAAGGTCTTTGTAATGCCCTCGACCGACATGTCAGCTAGAATATTGCCATCTCTGATAACGATGGTCCTTGTCTCGGGTTGGTAGGCCTGCTGACAGGCCATGACTAGCTCAGGGGAAATGAGAGATGGGGGGAAGCCTGCAGCCTTCATGATTCCACTCTGCCTTATTGATTTGGCATTGTCAGTCTTCGGGTGAATTCTAACCCTTTGCATAAACTCATCAATATTGACGTGGCCGATATTAGTGTCTGTGATTTCTTTCTAGTTTGTGGTGATTTTTGATCGTAGAGGTTCACCTTGGAATTGGAACTTCATCTGGTCTTTATCTTCTTTCCCACGAGGAGTCTTCCTGATTTTTTCCCTTTTTCCTTCTGTGTAGTTCCCCCTGAGGGCCTTGCACCTGATTCCATATATCTAGCAAGCACGAACACAATGAGTATGACTGATTATACAGGCATGAGTGTTAGTCAAAATCTAATTTGTATGATTGCTGAAATCAAATGTTCACTTCAAGATACCGTTAGCCATTTATTGGAGGAACTTCGGACAATCTGGGCCTGGAGGGAAACTTCCCTGTCAAAAATGTTGTTTTCGAGAGGCAAACAAGGTAGTGTGATCCAGGTGATTTCCTGACTTCAAATCTTGGTGGTTCGAGGGGCTCATGTTGAATAGGGCTAAATTTGAGCACGTGGGTCGAGATCATATTTCAATTTTGGGGTCATTTGGATCATTTTGGCAGCATCTAGAGGTACAGGCTTGGGAAGCTGTCAAAGGTTTGCTGTTTGAAATAGCCAGCCAGAAATAGAGTTCTGGGGATGAAACTCCAGAGCTCGGGGCCCGAAAGGCTAAAGGATGGATGGTGGTTTAGGTTTGGGAAGGTGGAAAGCCGTCAGGCTTTCGCCGTTTCAGAACAGAAATCTAGATGGAGCGGCCTGGCAGACCGGACCTAGCATCAAGCTTGGACTTTGATTTTTTGCTTGAAGTTTCTCTTAGCGAACAGGAGGGCGGAGCCCGAAAATTAGAAAGGTGGGCGTGGTTTTCCCCATTCAGGGCAGCAGGTATCAGATGGAATTCTGGAGTTTGGAACCCAGTGAGGGCAAGGATGTTTGAGTTTCAATGCTGCGTTTCACAGAAAACAAGGGCTTGGGGTCCGAGTGGTAGGAGGTCATCGTTAGACGACAGTTTATGAAAGGGAAAAGCTACGGCAGAAGTCCAAGGATAGAAGTCCGTAGACCGGGACCCGGGGTCATGACGGAAGGAATACTTCTAAGTGGTTAACACCAGACAGTGAGATGCAAGGTGGGCCTCGTGGGTTGGGTGGATGAGATCATTCCGCTATTTGGGAACGGTGAAAGCTTCATGGAATTCTAGAGGCGGAAGTTCGGGGCCTCGGGCCTAGGAAGGCAAAACGGAGGCCAACTTCCAAAGTTTGTAGTTTGCAATTCTGACGGCAATCAGACGAAGGAAGTCCGAGGATCTGGGCTTGGGAGAGGGTGCAACCGTTTTGAATAAAATATTTTCTAAGGTTTCGCTGGCAGTGAAAGGAAGACTCAGGACTGGAAGACGCGAATTCCCCTGGGCGAAGAACAACCGCGACGAGGTTAAGTTTCAGACTCGGATTCGAGGGTGTTTGGAGGTTTTCGAAGATTCTAATATATGGGTTTTGTGTGTTTTATCATGTTTTAGCAAATTAAATCCCTTCTAACCCATGTTATACATCATTTTAGGTGCAAAAATTATGAAAAAATCCTCGGGAGGGCAGATGGAAAACCAACCTGGGAAGCCCGTAGAAGGAGGTTGCGAAATCCACCAAGGATTGGTAGATGAAGGCGACGGGCGTGAGGGCGGCGATCGATGAAAGCAATGGATTTTCTCTGGCAAGCGCTTTGACCTCTTCTACAATCCTGACAAGTTAAAATGACAGGCTGGGGCCTGATATTTATACCCCCTGCCATTAATGGCTTCATTTAATGCAGGTACGACCAATAGATTGGTTGGTGAGTTTGAAAATCGCGGACAGTGGTGGGAGGTCTGGGGTTTGGGGGCTAGAAAGGCGTGAGGTGGAAACTGCTTTAAAATTCATTTGCAAACTACTAGCAAAGGGGATCTCGGGACCTGAAGGGTGGGAGGACATTGCAGGTTCGCCCATTTTGAAAATTCATTATGAAAACACCGGCGGTGACGGGGAACTTGGGGTTTGGAGGGCGAAGTTCCATTAGTAGTTTGCCGTCAATAATGACGAAGTCCGGAAGGAATTTCAGACGCATAAATCCGGATGGTCGGGCCTAGAGGCTTCAAAAGCAGCTCAAAGTTTTCATAAGTTTTAACTGATGGAAAATAGGGAGCAAGGTTTTGGGGTTCAGGAAGGCAGAAACCTTTCGCCGTTCGGGAACGATGAACCCCCGGAGGAAGCCCGAAGGAAGAGACCCAGTGGGCGAGGCCTGGGAGGGTTTGGAGCCGTTAGCAGAAGGAAAACTGCCAAAGAAAGCCTTAAAAGCCCCAGGGCTTAACCAAAGTGCAGTAGGTGAACATGGTCACTTTAAGATGGGACTTTCAGGGGATGCTGACCACTTGGGACACCAAAATAGGGCATGCAAAATGAGGTGGTGACAAAAATGACCTGACTAGGCAAAAAGAAAAGAGGGTCCCCATTTCAAACAGGGCGTGTGTGCTGAGGGCACAACATGGACTAAAATACTAGATCAACAAACTTCCAGTACCAGAGAGATCATACTCGAATCATTATTACCGGAGAAACTATTGATCTATACAAGTAATGTACATCAATGACAATCTACCAATTTCCATTGTTGACATCAATGATAACCTTCCAATTTCCAACAATCTCCCCCTTTGTCATTGATACCAACACATGATGTGAAAACCATAAATAATTCTTTTTCTCAACTTTTTATTTCTCTCCCCCAAAACTTTTCAAAACAAAATTTTCACATGGTACCTTCTCTCCTCCTTTGAAATCAATGCAAAAGGATAAAAAGATATTGAGTGCTTTAAAAAATTCCTTTACATACCCTAATACTCCCCCTTAGGAGTACATCCAAAACAATAGCATGAGTAATCAACCGGAGGTGGTTGTCTCTTGAAGTTTGCTAAGAGTACTTGTCGAAGAGGATTTTCCTTCATCCTAAAGCCTCTTTGCATCTGACAAGGCTTTGCATAGATAATTAAGATCAACTAGGATGTCTTTTCCTTCACCTAGAGTCCTGGGAGAAACATTCGAGTTCAATCCTATCATCCAGAGAAAGAACATAGTAGACAGGTGTGTATTTAATCTTTATTAGATCTCTAAGCTGCCCATATTGTTCAATCATTTCTCCTTTTTTGTTATGTAATGCAAGATATTCTTCATGCAACTTTTTAAAATCATACCATGTTTGATCATCTAGATCTAGATCTAGATTAAAGGTGTTGGATGCATACTTTATTTGTGTCTCAATTATTTCCTCAACATCTTTGAATCTTTGAATCGTATCAGGCCATGTCCAACAAAATGAGAATAGATTTCTGCCCTCTTTATCACACTCTTGAACCTCTTTAAGTCTCTCAAGTGCAATGCTATGTGTAGACTTGCACCTGTCTTCAATTTCCAACAATCCTTTTTCTTTGAACCAAATGACCATTTCACTTACTGCATGACTCTTCAGTTCTTTGAATTTATTAGTCAATGAATTTGTGCTTTCCACAATGGACTGTGAAGAATTGATGAATACTCTAGGAACTATCTGAAGATGTACCTTTATCCTAGCTATTTTCTTGAGTCTCCTTGGAGCTGGCTCAATCTGAGCAATTAATTCATGAACCTCTGTCACTTTTCTCTTTTCTCTGAAGGAAGTCATTGATTTTTTGAAGATCAACTCAGATCTTTCAAGAATTTCTTGAGCAACTTTAGTATAAGTTTTGAATCTAGGTCTGTTGGGATCTCGAGGGCTGTTAATTAACATTTCAATACAACCAGTAGCATAGTCCTTTTTAATCTCATACCCTAGCTCAATGATCCATGTGTTTCTTGATTCAACTACCTTGATAATGTAACAATCAGTGGATACCAAAAATGTTAATATGTCATCCTTATATTTTGTGACTAGCTCTCTTGGAATTCTCTGTCTTCTGTTCATTCTTCTCTATAATTTTCTAAAGAATGTAGCAAGGGAATCACCTTGTGCATCCAAATCTCTAATTTTTCTCACTAATTCTCTGATTTGATGAGCAACTGGTTTGGTATTTACACAAAAAAAATCTCCTATACTAGGAACTTCTCTTATAAAGTAGAAGGTTAGACACAATATCAATGTTCCATATCTAAATGTGCATTTCTTCTTCTTGACATCATTCAAATTTTCCAATGGTTGTTACTAGAGAAACTCACATAGATCATATTCTATTCTTTTCTCAACTATTTCTAATGCTAAATCAATTGCGGTAGTAGAAAAATCATTGTCACCAAAAACTAGGTGTGAAATAACCAAACTTGCATATTAAACTTTCATATTATTGATTCCAGTACTTGTGTTCTTTATTAATTCCTTTCATTTTTCAAGATTGCATTCAGGAGTAATTTTGGTGGATAATAAACTACTAACATCTCTAATTGATTCTCATTATATCATATATAAATTGTCAAGCCACACAAACTAAGCATGAAATTTTCTAAGTGCCAATCTAATACATCTCTTTGCATTGCTAAAGTCCAGAAATAGATCCCACACATCCAATTTCATCTCTGTAAGCATGTTGTGTTCTGGTTTTAGGGTGTAGTAATCTCTAGTTAATTCTTCAAACCACAATATGCATACTTTTCCATAAGTAGGTTCTCCCAATTTTCTATGAATATATATCCCAATGTCTTCAGTCAGAATAACACCAAGGGTAACTTCCAAAAATGCACCCAAGGGGTTGAGCTCTAGGGTTTTAATAGGATAGTTCTTAACTTGTGGTTCTAGTCTCTTTGAATTGTCTATGACTCGAGGTGTATCCATCACATTCAACAAAATTCAAAGGGTATAATGTATAGCAGTAGTAACTTACCTCTTGTCTACACACCAAAGCCAAACACTAAAATTCTGCAGTATGAAAATGTTCTGGTCTTCTTCAAGCTTTCTCTACATGCTTCTTCTTTTCCACAAATTCCTTTCATTGAATAAATTTTCCTTAACATACTTAAATTTATTTCTTTGATCCCATTTGATTCAACAATAAATTCTTCAAATCACAAGTCGATGTCCTCAAAATTTGTGTGCACTTTCATCTTTTCAAGCTCTGCAAAATTCCTTCTTCACACATGTGCACTTGAAATTCCTTTCGCATGAAAATGTGAATTTGTCACCTTCAATAAATGCATTTATGTTACGAAATGACATCATATATCGAAAGGGGATATTAAATTTTATGATTATTGCTCCCCCTTAGCCAATGCCTAGATTTAATTTTTGATGGGATTATCTGCATTGGGGAACAACACAAATGAAATTTATACTTTTGATTCTCCTTGCTTTTTCAGATTCTCCTTCCTTTCTCCAGATCCTTTCCATTTCCTTCTTAACTTCTTTTAGATCAATCTTAGTGATTGGTTCATATCTTTTTACTGGATAGTCTCTTTTCATATTTCTGCTTCTGCAATCTCTGGAAAAGTATCGCAATTTGTTGCAATTATAACAAGCAACATTCTTCCATCCAAATTGTCCTTTATTCAATCTATATCTGCACTAGTTAGCCTTGTGTCTAAATAAATTGTAGTGATAACAGTAGCCTTTGAATGGATAAATCATCTTGTTCAACATCTGACTTTTGTATTCTATATCTTTATGTCAAATTATTTTGCATTTAAAACATTGACCGATGAGTGATAAAGCATTTTGATCCATTCCATCATTATGTTTTATTCTATTTCTACAATCTTTTGCTCTATGTCCAAAACTATTGCAAGAATAAAAGACACCATTAAAAGATAAGTACCTTTGAGCATTAGGTTGTCTGATAGGAGTCCTTCCAGTATTACTTCTTTGATTCTTGATCTATATGCCATTGCCTTGAGTATTCCTTTGATTGTTGAAATCATGTGAGGGGATTGATTTGATTTTGAACTTTGTCCTTCATCAAGTCCTAAACCACCTTTATCCTTAGAAGGTTTTTGTTCTGTAATCAACTCATCCAACCTTGTAGAACTGGTTTTGAATTTTTCCTTATGAGCTCTTGCTTTCTTAAGATCTAATTTCAGAATTACCACTTCTTATTCAAGCTTAGCACATTCATCCATTTTTCTTTGAATTTCAACTTCTAACAGTCTTTAGTCCTCCTCTTTTCTTCCACTTGTTCTTTTAGTTCGGTGATGTCCTCATCTACTTTCTTCAATTGATCACTAACTTCTCTATATCTTTCCTTGAATTTATTGATTTGTTCTCTCAATTTCTTAATGCTTTCATTTTCTTCTTTTAGGCTATCCTTCAAATCCTTGTTTTCTTCTTCTGTTCTGTCAAGATATTCAAGAGCAATTTCAAGTTCACCATCATTATATAGGATACAATCTTCTTCAATATGTTCCATAGAAATCTCTTTCAGAGGAATAGGAAATATCTTATCTCCCATGAATTTGAATTTCAGGGCCTTCCTCAAGTTGTTAGACTTCTTAAGAGGAACCAGACTCTGATACCAATTGCTGAACACTCAGAATACTGAGAGGGGGGCTAAATCTATATTCCATTAAACCATTTACATAATATCCATCCAAGCAATAACACAAATCTAATTGTAACAATTAGTGAAAGTATGGAATCAACACAAGATGAAAATACACATGAACACCTATATTTTTACGTGGAAAACCCAAAATGGGAAAAACCATGGCGAGGATTAACTCACACAATAATATATCTGGATATAGAATATTACAATAGCTCACTACCAGGACACACTATCCTTGAAGGCTCACAACCTAAAATAATTAACAAAACAAAGTATGGCTCACTACCAAGGGATGAAATGAGATAAAATGCACCTTCCTTGTGTTGGAGTTTGGTTCTGGTGAAGCACAGTATAAAACACTTTCCTGTAAGTGTACTAAAAAATACTATCTGCTCACATATATAACTTCACACATTCACACTCTTTGAATTTCAACTTCTATTTCTCATCTTCACTCACATCACACTATTAGAATTGTGAAACAAGCATAAAACCACGAGCCACAAGATCAAACAGCAAAAAAGTACACTTCCATGCAAGAGATCTACAAACAAATATGTGCAATATTCTTCAACAAGAAAAAGTTACAGAAGAAGCTTTCAAGAAGATATGAAAGCTCCAAATATTTCTCGTGAGTAATATCCGAGAGTGATTTACAAAAAGGGTTGAATGCTTATAAGAGAAAATCCCTAAATGAGAAAGGGATTAGATCACGGCAAGTGTCAACATCACATGAAATGTGACATAATGATCTAATATTAACTCAACTAATAAAACATTCCTAAGTTTAGCTAAAGTGTGTGAGAATAAATTAGACTAATAATCAATTAAAGATTAATTAATTATTAGCTAATGTATGATAACTCTAACACCCCCCCTAAAGATGAACTTAAAGGGAGTAGCTAAAAACCCTAAATAGAATGCATGATGGGTCCTGACAAACAAGGCCAAGTAAGGTACCCATATAAAAATAACAAATTTCTATAATGTGGAGAAATAGAGAAAACCTCATGGGAAAAACTCTACCCCAAAAAGAGATGAAAGCCAAGTGAAGGACTGAAGAATCCTCCAAACAAGACAAGGTTTTCCCAAAAGATAGGAACATTGAGAACACCATTGAAGCATGAAGAAGTTGCAAACACTGTCAAAGAATGATTGCTGAAATGCTAAAAGAAGAACCTCTGTTGAAACATCTAATGATCAGTATCAAGAAGACAAGAATCTGTATGAGTACCCCCAACGATACTACTTGAATTAGATGGAAATCAAAGGAAAACACCTGAAACTCAAAGATATAGATGGAAAAGGAACCAAAATTTTGAAGAACTAATCATGAGAAAATGGAAGGTCACCTCCAGAAATAGGAATACAAGAGTGTCCATATGGTAAGTGCTCTATCTCACCGAAATGCATGGGTAACCAGCCGCTACATCCACCTAGTACATAGGAACAAATAGTGTATACATAGCTCACTCCAATGAGAAACCAAGGAAGCAATAGCACCAATAGTAGAAACCCCCCCATAATGCTGAAAAGGGAGAGGTGTGACAGGTGCACTGAAATTGAATGTCAGAATGTAGTGCATGAAGAGGAACCAAGAACATCTAAAGGTGCAGACATGAAAGTACAAGTAGGTATAAAGGATGTGAAAACAAAAGTCACATACACATGAGAAAGGTATGAAGGAAAACAAAGGCAAACATCAACCCCCATGGCACTTTATATCATAGTGCGAGTACAACAAGGCACAAATTGATGTGCAAGAATCCCAATACTACACATACAAAGTTGAGGCACTTTATCTTAGTGCGTTTACAAATGATAAATACATGCAATGTGAGCCCATAATGTCCAAAAAAGGACAACAACTAAAAATACAATTCTCTTATAGAAATGAGGAAACTAGTAGCATCATGACAAAGTACACAAAAAACATGCACTTTAAAAAAAAACACCCAAAAATGTGTCTGGATAAAGAAGATATGGCCCGTCAAATTCTCCAAAATGAGAACTGAACAACTACAACACCGAGAAAACAGAATTATGGAAAAAAGAAGTCAAAATTGAAAAATACCTACACCACTCCGAAGAGCGCAAAATTTCACCCCTTTTCAAAAACAATTGCATGCGAAAAGACCACTGTATGGCCGAGATATGGCCTCTAGATGTTGAGGTGCAAAATGGAAAAGCCCAACGGAGAGGGGTTGAGCAAGGGCAAAAAAGAACTCCGCCAAATTTGTCAAAAACACCTCCAGAAATAGAGGCCCGCCAAATGTAGTGATACTGGAAAAAACTCTTCCAATTACAGTGCATTATTTTGCAAAAAAAATTGCACAATTTGACTTTTTTTTAAAGTTAAAAAAAGTCAAAAAACTATTACATTTTTTGAATAAAAAAAATATTAAAAAAATATTTTTGCTTTTTATTTTTAAAAAAAAAATCATTAAAAGAAACTTTATATATATATTTAAAAAAAAGACATTTTTTTTCAAAAAATTGGGTGGGGGGCCACGTGGGCCCACCCCCACCGATCCCCATAAGGGGCGGTACCCCTGTCTAGGCTGTGCAGGTACAGACCTGCGTAGGACCTGCATAGGGGTATTGAATGCCCCTTCTTTTAAAAAAAAAAACAAAAAATATTTTTTTCAAAGCTCTTTTTAAAAGCTTTTAAAATATATATATATTTTTTTACAATGATTTTTTTGAAATTTTTTTGCAGGAAAAAAAATCAAACGAAAAGTCACCTCGTACTGCGTGCTGGGGAGGCCGTACAGTTTCCCTGACAATTTTTTTTGCCTTAGATGCTCCCGACTCAGAATTCAACGATTTTATAGGTGATCTTAAGGTTTTTGCCCACTTCAGACGCAACGGTGAGGTCCGTTTGGGCTCAAAATGCCCTAAAAAATTAGGCACCCCTTGGATCTGGCTTAAAAGCCCTTTCTTCAAACCTTCATAGATCTGACAAATGGAATCGAAATCAGGCAAAACAAAAGCCAAATTTGACTTTCTCAACAGCTCTAGATGCAACGGTGAGGTCCTTTTCACGTCAAAATGTAACAAAAATTTTCCCACCTCCAAAATTTGCATAAAAAGAGCAAAGGGGATTCAAATATGAAGCCTGCAACCCTTGTTGAAGAAGAAAACCTCATAAATCAAGAAGGGGTTTGCTGAATCCACGCTTTGATACTATGTTAGAATTGTGAAACAAGCACAAAACCATGAGCCATAGGATCAAACAAAAAACAAGTACACTTCCACGCAATAGATCTGCAAAAAAATATGTGCAATATTCTTCAACAAGAAAAAGTTACAAAAGAAGCTTTCAAGAAGATACGAAAGCTCCAGATATTTCCGGTGAGTAATATCCAAGAGTGATTTACAAACAGGGTTGAATGCTTATAAGAGAAAAGCCCTAAATGAGAAAGGGATCAGATCATGATAGGTGTCAACATCACATGAGATGTGACATAATGATCTAATATTAACTCAACTAATAAAGCATTCCTAAGTTTAGCTAAAGTGTGTGAGAATAAATTAGACTAATAATCAATTAAAGATTAATTAATTATTAGCTAATGTATGATAACTCTAACACACACCACATGCTTTTCAAAAACGTCTTATATATAAACCATATTCATTTGCATTCACTAATTAGGTTGGCCTAATTAGAGAAACCCCATTTTAAATCAAAACCAACTTTGTTGGCATTGTCCTCAAAATAATATTCATCTCCGTGCCCAACACAAGCATCTAATATATGGTATTAGTCAGCGTGGACTTAAGATAGATCCATTTAACTTTCACATCACATATTTAAACTCCTTAACATCAATTTATAATTATGTCAGCCAGAGTTAGACCTAAAACATCAAATACTTCACATGTATATGTAATTTTCCAAATGTGTAACACAAAAACTTGTTAAAATGCCAAATTCTCCTTTAGACAACATCGAATAACTTATCTTTAACTTTGCAAGGAAAGATAATTAAATATGAGAAGATGCAGAATCTTCGACATCAATACACTATACAGAAACTTACTATAGTCTTCATAACTGAACACTATTATTCATATCTTGCGTATCCATTTGTATATCATCATAAAACTTCAATGTAATATGCATCTTGTAGTCACAAATCAGTGTACAAAATATTCTAGTCATATCTTTCTTTGAGGTAGAATTTGGACCAAAAAACTGACGCATTGAACTAGTATATAAGCAAACACTATTTTCCAAACTACTGGTAATTGCATCTTTCCTACTGTATAGCCAAGTCAATTGAAATATTATCAGTGGATGCAAATGATGTCGAGATAGAACATAATATCAACTTCTGATCGAATCTTACAAAATAAGATAATCCAGACCAAAATACCAGATCAACAAACTTCCAGTATTGGAGAGATCATAGCTCGAATCATTATTACCAGAGCAACTACTGATCTATACAAGTAATTTAAATCAATGAAAATCTACAAATTTCCATTTTTGACATAAATGACAACCTTCCAATTTTCAACAGTTAGATGTTAGTGTGTTTTCTCCTTTAAAAAAATACTTCAAATCATAACGTGCATCATGGCTAGAAGGGTATCCAAACCTCAAAATTAGGAGGGAAAAATTTGTAGAACTAGGAAGCAAATCATGGTTAAAAGCTTTGAAATTTTCAAATATCACATCAAGATTTAGAAGGATCGAGATATGGCCACTCAATCCTAATGTGCTCGTGGATGACATGCATCCCAACAACACATTTTAGGTTAGTATAGGTGAGAATTTTTTTGTACAGTGCAAAACATCCTTAGCCTTTCAAGAGTTATTGTTTCAAGAGATGATGTCGTATAATCATTGTTGTCCACTCTTCTAGATGGTCAATTGTAGTCTAAAAAAATATAGGTACACAAACATATACTGCATTCACTTGATAATGGTCCTACTAATTTAGTTACAAAAGTGGCTGGTGATAAAAAATCTCCTCACATGCTAGGCAACCCACTTGACGAATTGGAGGATAGTCTTAGTCTTCCCTCGTAGTGTAGCCAACTGTCTTGGTTGGCAGAGGGAGCCATTAATCTAGGTATTGATTTGCATGACCAACAAGAATAGGGTACTTTTACTTTCCCATCACCACCACCCACATTTGTCCTACCTGAAAGGGTGCATTACTATGTTGATTATGGCACTTCAGATTTAGGAGGCAATGTAGATTTCACCTAAGACTCACAGGTGGTGGAGAATGAGGTCGAGGACAACATTGAGTCATAATTGGAGCAGACACAAGAAACATAAATAGTTCCACACATCAACAAATTCCTCAAGCTGTTTGTGCATACTGTGAAACAAAAAACATGAATGGTGGTGATAATGGAATTCGATTGAGCAAAAAATCTCAACTCTTAACAATAGATGACCACATGAATTTGTTACTGCAACAAGAGGAAAGGAAGAAATATATTGAGGAGATCAAATCTCAAAAGAAACAAGAGAATGAGGAGAAAAAGGTAGCATGTATTATTGCAAAGGAAATGAAGGAGCATGAAAAAATAGATGAGGAGATTTTGTGTAAATAAAAAAGAGCAACAAAGAGTACAAAAAAAGAAGGATAGAGATGCTAGAAAGGATCAGGAGAGGCTTCAAAGGGAACAGGGCATAAGGGAAAAATAGATTGACATGGTGCAAAAGGCTTTACAATGAGAAAGGAGGTTAAGCACTCCTGCTAATCCCTTATCACAAAGTAATATAGTATTTCAGGATTCGCTAAATATAAATATCCCTCATTATTCTGCTGCAATTTGAATTATTCAACCATCTCCCAATATGAGTTAAGGTGGAGTCAATTTCCAAGTCAAACAGGTAGTCGGGATGTACATCATATCCCACAAATATTTGTTCCTATCAACTATTCACTGTTGGCCTCATCACATGTAACTTGCACCTAGTTTTCTTGTCCAAAACTGAGTCATGTAATCAACACTCCACAACAACTGGGGGGAGATGAGAACATGGCTGTCATTGCTACCTTGAGTAGCTAACCACCAATTATCTCACAACTCCTAATTATTTTCCAATCATTGAAACGACATTTACATATGCAAAATGCAAACTTTTTTGTTTTGATTTGTAATGTATATTGTGGAATAAAAAATTAAGTTACAAAAATATGATAATGACATGATTTTTGTTTCCAACTATGTTAAATTGGTGACAGTTATTCAATTTCAGTTATCCCACTTGGATTACATATGTCACATGTAAAAATATGATTTAGCAAAGGTGTCAAAAAATTACCTATTTGGCCATGTGTCCCATCATGGCACATGCCCACCCCCATAAGCTATGTGGCATGGCATCCAAAGTGAACATTTTTTCCATGTTGTGCTTTAATAGTTCACCACCCTTTCAATCCAGTTGCTTGCATTAATCGCTAGCCACCCCTGCCATTTCTTATGTACAATTGCATTTAATATACATCCCTTCCCATTACCTCCATGACATGTTGAGAAAATTCCAAGCATTCCTTCATTGAATGCTCATGTTACCTCACACAATAAGCTATCTTTCACCCTCTTTCTTTCTACCATATTCTTGACTCTTCTTCGCAAAAAAAAAGGTGTTTTATTCTATTTGCAACTTCAATCCCATCATTACTACACGTTACACTTTGATACCAGTCTCCTTTCTAGCTTCTTTATATATATACATATATGTATACATATACATATAGCATATACATATACATATATGTATATACATATATATATATATACATATATATATATGTATGTATACATATATACATACATATACATATGTATTTTGTTGTTGTTCTTCAATTCATTCATATAAATATTGTTGGTTTGTTTAGTCTCACAATTAGCAAATTTTTGAAGAAAAAAAATGCATGTAAGAAATTATATATACATATACATATATGTATAGACACACACACATATTTATACATTGGTATGTTTACATATATACATATATTTATACATATCTATTTTTCTATTATTCTTCAATTTAATCATATAAATATTATTGGTTTGTTCAGTCTCACAGGTAGTCAATTTTTGAATTCAATTCATTCATATAAATATTGTTGGTTTGTTTAGTCTCACAATTAGCCAATTTCTGAAGCAAAAAAATGCATGTAAGAAATTATATATACATATACATATATGTATAGACACACACACACACACATTTATACATTGGTATGTTTACATATATACATATATTTATACATATCTATTTTTCTATTGTTCTTTAATTTAATCATATAAATATTGTTGGTTTGTTTAGTCTCATAGGTAGCCAATTTATGAAGCAAAGCAATGCATTTGAGTACATATATGTATACATATATATCCGTTTATACATATCCATTTTGTTGTTGTTCTTCAATTCAATCATATAAATATTGTAGGCTTTTTTGGTGCCATAGATAAATTTGAGGGTGTTCTCTTTTTCATAGGTTCTTCTTCATCAATTCAGTCAAATAGATATGTATATACATATGTGTATATACACACATGTGTGTGTAGACACACATGTGTGTGTAGACACACGTGTGTATTGTTGGAATTGTTTCCTCAATCTCATAGGCTGGAACCTCTGGAAGAGAAAAGTCGGTGTGACATTTCTATGGTCTGGCCGGCTGGTAGTTTGAGAACCTTGTGAAATATTTTGGTCACTGTGACCTTGCAGAAGTCTTGCTGAATGTGTTCACTGTGGAGTCTATCGCTGTGACATAAAGCAATTGTTGTAATCTCTCATTGCGTGGAGATCTTTGGCCGACAGGCCATTCAATCGGGTGTCGGGAAGACTCATAGCGACCGGGGGATTCAGAGTGACTTCAACACTCGGGAAGAAGTCCCAGTGACATTGGAAGGTCTTGCTGACATGGATACGCATTGAAGTCATTGGGATAACCTATGGCGGCTTGGTGAGAGGTCTTATCGAAAGTAACATGTCTTGGCGATAGTGTTGGAGCTTTCGGGGAAACCCTTGGGTGATCGGTAAGAAGTCTTACCGATAGTGATATGACTCACCGACGAACATTCAGAGTAGCACTTTTGTTTCGATATGACGTCCCAGTGATCAATGAAGGTCTTGCCGACAAAGGCCTTCACGGTAACTCAAAGACTTCGGCGTGAGGTCTTGGTGACAGGATGATGTCTCGCTGACAGCAAGTGGGGTCATCGGTTCAGTGTGACTCTTGGTGAACAGTTGTTTCGGGATAACATGGAAGCCTTAGTAAGAAGTCTTGCCGAAGGTTGATTCTCTCGCTGATAGTGGAACACATCGGTATGACTTAAAGGATTCGATATGAAGTCTTGGCGAAAGTGGTAAGTCTGGCTGACAAGATAGACTCGGGGTGACTTAGAACTTGTGGGGTGATGTCTTGGCGAAAGGTGTTTGTCTTGCCGATGGGAATCCTATTATCGGTATGACTCTTTGGACCTCGGTATGACCTCTTGCCGATTAGCGATGGTCTGGCCGATGCTTCTTGGATGTCGGCATGACTCTTGGCGATTGTTCGGAGATCGGTATAACATGAAGCTCGTTGTGATGTCTTGGCGAAAGACGATAGTCTTGCCGATATATGGATGTCGATAGGAATACAATGGGTTTCAGCATGACTTGAAGACTCGATGTGATCTCCTGGTGATAGCGATAGTCTCACCGATGTGCATGCTGAGGTTGATGTAACTTGTAAGCTCGGTGGAACCTCTTGCCGATGGAGATGACTCTTGGTGACGACGTGTAATCGAGACTTGTGGCATTGGGGAGACACTTCTAGTGTCTCACCGACATGCAACACAAGTTGATCGTTGTTGACTGAGTGAAGATTGTCTGACGTGGTGCGATATGGACAAATCAGAGAAAATAGAATGTGAACTGTTGCTGAGCTGGATGATTCGACAGTTGTGATCCGACAGTTAGAAACAAACCATTTCATAGAGCCGAAGACGAAGAGAAGGAAAACAAAGTGAACAGATGTGGAGGAAGAGTGGCTGGCTGGAAGGTCGAAGCCATGAGGTTGAAACAGAGGAAGTGAGAGGCAGGGTTATGTTGCCGATTTCTCTCCTGATCAAGGATTGAATGCCATGGTTGATCTCTTGTGTTGATCAGTACTGTATACTGTGTGAGGGTATTGCAACAGTATGAAGATTATTTGGTTTGAGAGGTTGATCAGGAAATGTACAGAGGGAGAGTTGATTACCAGATAGTATCCAGAATGAACAAGATGTAAACTCTAAAAAGGCTATGAGCCTGAATTTGTATTGTAACCATTATGTTGCTGAATAATACAATGGCTCAATCTTTGGAGTGTGGGGTTTTTTATCCGAAAGGATTTTCCCCACGTAAATCTTTGTGTTCTGGTTTTTTGTTTCATCTTTCATGTATGTTGGTTCGTGTAGTTAATGTTTGCTGTTGAATTTACATATGTTTCTCTCAGATGGATCAATGTAGGAAATGAACTGTCTATTCCGCATTTGGACATAGTTGTTTGTGTCTTTGAGGCAATCTAATTGAAAATGAAAGTTACCGAAGGCACTACTGCATGGATTTTTCACTAGATGCGCTCCTATATTTCCTTACATGTATAGACACACATGTGTGTATATACACAAATGTGTATATACATACATATATATATATACACACACAAACACATAATTCTATTTTTTTGTTGTTCTTCAATTCAGCCATAAATATTGTTTGTTTGTTTAGTGTCACAATTAGCCAATTTCTTAAGAAAAAGAATGCATGTAAGCAATTATTCATTATGTGACTTCATGGTCTTAGGAGAAAACACATATCACAGTAGACTACATCTCAAACATGTATGTGTGTCTCGAAACAAGCAATTTTTTTGACACCTTGGCCAAATTAGATTTTGACACGTCATATGATTAAAAAAAATAAAAAAATGATTTTTTTTGGTTTCTAAATTACTTTTCTTCTATGGCAGGATTATTATATTTTATTAGAGGTCCATGTGGCACTCGATGTGAACCTTCTAAGATAGGTTTCACATGTATCAGTGCCTCTCCCCTATGCAATGAGGACACATGGTTTTTTGAAAACCTCAATACTGTTAAACTATGTTTCAACATTCATCCAATTCACTTTGAATGGTAGACTGCAACATAGTTGAACACAAAGAGAATTTTGAAAACCATGTGTCCCAATTGATGCCACCTCATAGGAGGGTATAGTGTCATGTCCAAAATGATTTAACTATTGTTGGAACTGCAATTAGATGCCTATATGATGAAAAAGTTATTAAGAAGGATGTGTTCATTGATAATGCCGATTGCTTTATGGGTTAAAAGCTTAAATTTCTATCATTTTGTTTAGGAAGATGGACTAAACTATTATTCTTATGCTTATGTTTGGGATGATAAACACATGTGACATGGATGAATGGATTTTGGTAAATTTTGTATTCAGTAATGCTTTAGAAAGACTTGATTTTCCAAAATCCTTTCTAATTGTAACCTATGTTGTACTTGTCCACAATTCCCTTTGAATTGTGAAGTGCAACATAGGCATACATGAAAGGCCTTCAACAAACCAAGTCCCCAAAATGTTGTTGGAACTTTTTTGCATACTGGAACAAAGTATAACTATTAATTTTTGTTAAATGGTAATACATTTTGACATCTACAATGAATTGTTGGTAGTGTAGTTCCAATGCCTATACAATGTAAATTTTTTTCATTACAATGGACTTTGGTATTAGAATGTAAATATATGTACACACATACACATATATACATAGATATATGTGTATACACATATATATGTATACATAGATATTTGTGTATATATGTATACATATAGAGAGCAATATTGTTAACCTATGAATTTATTGAAGGAAAAATTAAAGAAAAGGGATGAATTTTATTTTTCAGAGTTTAACAAATATCATATTTGATAGGCATCAAAGTTTAACAAATCTAATGTTTGATATCATGTACAATATACACATATACATTCACAACAAACTAGGAACCACACTTACATTGTATATAAGGAAAACACAACTGTTAACTGGGAATTTGTGGGGCATGTCATGGAGGTAATGGGAAGGGGCGTGCAATAAATGCACATGTATAGAAGCAATGGTAGGGGCAGTGGGCGATTAATGTGAGTAGTTGGACTGAAAGGGTGACAAATCTATGCATCTTTAATGATTAAATAGATAATCATAAATAGAGGCACTTCATAAGTTATAAGACCTTTACACAATATGCATAATAAAAGTTAACATGTATAAGATAAGGTCATTTTTTCTCTTGGTATTTGAATATGGAAACATAATCTATGAAAACAAACTAGATTCATAACTTCTCTTATGGGTTAAGTATAAAACTACTTAGTTGTGTAGAAGTTGGTGGCAAGTGAGATGGGTGGGTTTCATAGAGCAAGATAAAAAATTAGTTAATTTCAATAGATCTTAAACATATCAACAACCATGATAATATGTACAAATCTAACCCCAATGCTAGGTTTCTAGAGGTACAAGTCCACTAAATTTAATATGTAAGAATATAAGGAACAACAATCATTTATGGACCCTTGATAATGACATTAGTAAGACAAATACTCTCAACAATTACAATATTTAATACAAGCTTATATTAAAACATCATATTAGGAAAAATGAGGAATGAAACCTATCATTTATTGTTTCTAACAAGTTGATTTAATGTGTTCACACCATGTAAATCTTAACATCATGCTATTATCCCTCATACAAAAATGATACTTGTGTTCATACACAATCACCTAAACTAACATTGCCATATTAGAAAAATAGTAATAGTGACTTCAACTTATTGTGCTATCTTATAATACTCTTGAATTCTAAACTTTAATCTTGTAAGAGTGGTGTGACATTAAGGTTCTTAAATTACATTCATTCTATGGATAGATGCAAGCAATAAGAGACTATCAAATAATTTAAAATCCCATCCAGTACACATTTAACCAGTAGATAATTTTTCATATTGTAATCCCAATATATTGTTGTGTATGAGCATGATTTCCCTTATTAGTATTACCAAAAAAATATTGAAATACCAAATATTATATTCAACTTTGAGAGGTGCAATCATATAAATTAATAGTTAATATAACATAGTGAACCAATAGGTTTAAGAAAAACATTAGCATACTCGGGAATTCATACTAAAATAATAGAATCAGTTTGTCTGCACACCCCTTTATAATTCACTTTCAAGGTAAATGTTCCTCATTCTTGAAATATGTTCGAGCTACCTTCTTAATTAAATATTTGACCTTCTGTGAGCACCTTGTAAATCTGCACAAAGCTTAAACTCCATACTATGGATTAGTTCATGCAAACTCACTAATTACTCCTATGAAATAATGCATCATGCCTTCATAAACAAGATAACAATACAAACTAATTGAGAGCATAAAAACAAGATACATATCTATCCCATAGTGGATTGGTGCTTCTTTGATGTGGAAAGAAGCCCTTTCCCAATCCTTGATAAGCTTGGTGATGAGGATGCAATGGACAAAATCAGCTCTCACTTGAAGAGAGTAACTTTGCATAAGATTGTAGCTGATTTGATGAAGGATGAAGCTTTCATTTATAGATTTTCTTGATGAGAGATTGGCCAAATAGGTGAATGTGGGACTAAAGATCCACCAATGAGAAGATGCCACTTGTCAAGTGGTGATAGGCCAAGGGATGTGCAAGATTTGGGAAGTGTGCCCATGAGAGGGAGTTTCAAATTCAAAATTGGGCAATAAATTTTGAGAGGGGGACAAGAAAATGAGAAATAAATGCAATGTTGGAGGGACAAATCAACTTGTCATATTTTTCAAACTGAGGGAATATTCCCCATAAATGCCATGTTGAGTGAAAATGATGATTTTAATAAATTAATAAATTGATTTATTTGTGAAAGTGGCATAATCTAGAGAATGCAAGTGGTTAGGATTAGTATTTGATCATTGCTAGGTTAGCTTAATGATGATTAGGTGAGTTTGACCAATTTGACTCAAATATTTGATTTATTTAATTCAGAAAAGGATGGAATATGCATTTGGAGATTTAATTAAATAAAGCTTTGTTTATTTAATTAAGGGTTGATGTGAGACAAGTTGATTTATTTAAATGAGTAACCTTAGGACTAAAGACCTAATTTACTTGGTGAATGGATTTGCTGCATTTGATTTAATGAGCGGATGCATAATGTTAATTTTGCATGTCTACATTTTTCCCCTCTTTGAAGCAATGTACTTGTTGCGTTGGTTCAAAGAATAATCTTACTGCAATCAAAATTCAAAAATTTTCTTATTTTTTGGATGCCCTAGTGGAAAGAAGTACACTGGTACATTGCCCCCTCGAGAGATCGAGCAAAAAGATTCGATTTGAGGGTCGATCTCGCGATAAAGAGGTTCAAAATGGATGGTTATGGATGATGATGTAAATGAGATGATTTTAAGATGCTTAGAATAACAAATCTATATTATCCTAAACAACTTAAATGATGATATGATGTAAGATGGATGAGATTGATGATGTGATATGCTATGATTATGCAAATGTATGATTTATGAGATACTTAGACTAACAAATCTATATTATGATGATAATGCAAATGCAATGCATGTGAAATGATCGATGTTTCTTGTTATGTATGATATGAATGATATGTGGTATGCTGACAGTTTTTTGGATTCAAGATGGATGCCTGATGGATGCACTGGTGATGTTATGTTAGCGTGGAGAAGAAATGAGATGATGACAAGAGGATCCCACAAGTCCATGATCTAACGAGACTTTATTAGAGATGATGATGATAGATGATGATGATGATGATAAATGATGATGATTTGCTTATCAAGGATTGGGATTTTAAAAGGGCTACTTACCTTATGTTTGATAACACACATAGATACGATGCATCAAGGTATAAAGAACCAGGATGGCATTGTACCTAGTGCAATGGAATTTGAATCAACAAGCAGATAGGAGTATTCTTGTTCACACTTGACATACAGAAACCTTGCTAGGACGTACCTAACAAAGCAAGTATTCGCCAAGTTATTTTACAAGAACGTCCAACAAGCACAATAGACAAAAGATAATAATCATTGCCCCATTCCTATCTCTCTAAATCCTTCGTTTAGATATCATCGAGAGGTCCTTGGAATGAGCGCAATAAGATAAATCAAAAGAAAAGATCAAGTACGCAAACAAGCCAATGTTCTTCATACCTCTAGCCAAAGGGATGTGTTTTGATAGGATAAGAATCCAAGGTGATATCCAAAATGATGCCCATTGTCGAAACGATATATCCTAGGACATGCATTGTATAGGATGATGATGGTTTGATAAGTTGATTGATAGGCTATTGATATAAATTTGACTGACATGTTTGAAAATGATGAAGAGTTTGATTTTGTTTTAAAGGTTTGTTGTTTCGATTTTGATTGTTGCATTTGGAGTTTGATTTTTGCTGACTGTTGTGATTGTTTCTATTTGTGTTGCCAAAGGATGAAGGTGATGATCAGTTTATTATGGGTGATTGATTATTGCGGGTGCAAGCGAGATGAGACAGATGGATTTTTTCAAATATTTGGATGTTTTTGATGTTTTGAAATGTTTTGAGGCTGTTTTTGGTATTTTCAAGATTTTACAAATGTTTTGATTTTTGATTTTTCAAATGTTTTTGGATTTTGTATTTTTGAATGTTTTTGGATTTTGATGTTTTTTGAATGTTTTGGATTTTGATGTTTTTCGAATGTTTTTGGATTTTGATGTTTTTCGAATGTTTTTTGGATTTTGATGTTTTTCGAATGTTTTTGGATTTTTGTGTCTCGGGTGCTGATCAAAGATGAGCCTTGCCTACGTTTAAGCTCAGAGATGATGTAGTTCGGATTCCAATGTTTTTGATGTTTTCTATTTTTGACTTGTTTTTGGATTTTGATATGTTTTGAATGCTTTTGGATTTTCTACTTTTCTGATGTTTTTGGATTTTTCGCATGATTTTGAAGATTTGGATATGGATATGTGTGATGATATCAATGCTCTGTTTGGGATTTTTGTTGAAAACCAAGCTAAGGTTGATTGATCTGATTGGTGGATTGATGATGATGACATTGTTGAGGATGCACAACAATGCAAGGATTTGATTGATTGGGATTGCTGACAATAACATTGTTGAGGATGCACAACAATGCAAGGATTGATTGATCAGGATTGATGATGATAACATTGTTGACGATGCACAACAATGATATCCTGAGATGATTTTTTGATTGGACTTTGATTGATCATGATTGATTTAGCTTGATTTGGAACAAAAGTTGTTCGAATGATTTGATGTGATGTTTGAAGTGCAACTTAGATGCAACTAATAGCGATTGTTTGGATCGATGTTCGATAAAAGATGAAGACTGATAAGGAACATCTTCTTATCTAAATATGCCATGGGCTAGTGATTTGGATTTTTGCGCACAAGTGGTTTGACCAATTTGGTTTCACATTTTCCAATGTTTAGATCACCACATAAGTTGGAGGATATAGGTCAGGATTTATTCTCGAAGCAAGATGTAAATATCTGCCCCCAATGTCTAATAATGTATGGAATGCGATGGGTGGATGCTCATATAGGTGTATGGATGGATGGATATGGAAAGTATGCCGAGGATGCCAAGGATTATCTTGCGATAAGATAAGGTGTTCAGATAAAGAAATCTTATTTGGATAATGCTTTGTGGCTTAGATAACGGTGGGTAGGATAGGATCAATGAAAACTACCCATGTCAAGATGTTTACCATAAGCAAGCGTAAAGTGTGCCCTTGACTTTTTCAAGATCAAGATAACTTGGACTATGGACGCAAATGTGTGAAAATGGATTGGATCAATGGTTTATGGATGGATGGATTTATTATGGCTGAGATGGATATGATGCTAGATTTATTACGAATGGGATGAGATGCTTTCACCTGAAGTGGCACATGTAGATGCTCGATCCTACACATGACGCCTATTTTCTAGGTTTTCATCATGGTCTTGCCCAAAGCACCGCCCATGCGGTTTTCACTAGAGGACGATTTTTTTCTCTTTACTGTTTTCACTCCTTTTTCTGATTTTTTTGGATTTTCATATTTTTTGATTTTTTTGATTTTTCTGAAAGATTTTAAGCTCATGCTGAATCACAAGGTGTTGCTGATGTAGATGCCCCTATCATAATGTGCCCTTGATATCCTGCTTGAAGGAGCTACTTTGCTAAGATACATGCACTTGAATGCAACTTTTGAGATTCTTGATCTGCTTCGTCGATACCAGAATTAACTTTGTCTCTGTGCACACATCGCGATAGAGTGCCTTCAAAATCCTTATGATGAAGGGTCGTTGCCAATACATGGTCAATGTGAGAATTGGATATCATACGTGGAGGCGTGGATGGAGTGTGTTTAGGGATAAGAGATGGATTGGTTGACAGCTTTGAATCTTTGATTCTCCAAACTTGGGAAGATGAACAATGATGGGTGGATACGAAAGTGTGCGTGGAAGTAGGACCAATTGCTTGATATACCTTGTACGTTGCTTGAAAAGCCTGCTTTTACTTTTGTGGACGTCTTTGATGGATACTTTTCCCTCTTTTATTTTGCCCCACAGTTTCTTTGACTGATGGAGTTTGATAGGGATGATCTTTCTTTGTATTCTTAGGTATCCATTTGTATTTGATTTTTCCATTATGCTTCTTAGCTTCTTTTTCCTTGATAATGCTCTTCATACTTTGATTCAAATCTTTCTTTCGAAGTTGGTCCCAATTCATGGATGAGATGATGGGTGGATGAAGATTCGTGACGTGGCTGGTTGTAATATTGGCATCGGTTTCATCATAAGGACTCTTTGTGCTCCCTATGTTGACGTTTGCTTGAGACAAAGTTGCCCCTAGTATAGTGCTAGTGGAATCTTCGTTTCTTGATTCTGCCTATTCTAAGATGTCTTGTTTAGTAAACATGCTCTGACAAATGACCATTGTAGATGACATTATTTCAATTTGCTGCTCTACTAACTCTGGATTATACTGTTATGTCTGACTTGTTTCCTTGAAGGGATAATGCTGGATATCCTGCATACCTGATATCCTTAGTCTGAATTTGGGATATATTCGATCTTGATGTTGATAACTCAGTTTGACTGTAGGAGTTAATAATCTGCTCCTTTTGTGTTACAAATTTTTTCTTTAGATGTAGATCATCTACGTGTCCATCCATAGAAAGCATCTCATGGGTAGATGGAGGAGTATGTGCTACATGGATATGATCATCTTGCATAGATAAGAACGTGTCCATTAGATTATTGTAGTATCTTGAAGATACAAATTCTTGATCTTGAATGATTTCGGGGTTGCTTTCGACATGCTTTGGATCAAGTTCTTGACATGGATTAGTTTCAAAGGATGGATTGCTTATAAAAGGTTCTTGGATGTCGTCATTAGACATGGTAAGTGGTTCAATATCTTCAAGTGTCGATTTCAAGGTTCCTTTAGTATCTATAACCATGAGGTCAAAGGGGGTCAACATGTTTTGGAAAGGACCATTGCTAGACATTAGTGAAAGATTTTGATCATGCTTTGGAATAAATTCTTGAGATATG
This sequence comes from Sequoia sempervirens, assembly GCA_007258455.2. Classification (NCBI taxonomy): domain Eukaryota; kingdom Viridiplantae; phylum Streptophyta; class Pinopsida; order Cupressales; family Cupressaceae; genus Sequoia; species Sequoia sempervirens. Next base: position 14,361 of record VDFB02369871.1, on the reverse strand, counting down.
TCCTCTAACTCATAAGATGATGTAGAGACATTTTCAATATGATCATTGGTCGATGGATTGTGCATTATGTCGATAGGATCGAATAATCCTAACACTCCTTGAAATAGATCACTAAAAAGTGGCTCTTGATGTATGGTGAGTTGTTCATCGAATGAGGTGGAAACATCTTCAATGTGCTCATTGATGGATAGGTTTTGAACATTGCTTTCAACAATCGCGGCAGAGAGATTGTGAATGTCTTCAACCATTGGGTCAAGTGATGTTGACATTTCTTGAATTGGATCATGGTTGGTTGATGGATTTTGATCATGATTGAAAAGGGACTCTTGACATATGTTGATTTGATCATTGGATGAAGTAGACATAGCTTCAAGGTGTTCAGTGATGGATTGATCTTGATCCTTGTTCTCAATAGTTGTCATTTTTCGTGTTTGTGCTTGTGTTTGTTGGGTAGCTTGAGAGGCTTGGGAAGGTTGGGTAGCTTGAGCGGTGGGGGTAGCTTGAGCTTCTTGTGGAGCCGCCTAATATTGTTGAAGCACTTGTTGGTAGGCTTGATGTGCTTTTAGTGCAATGTCACAATATTGACTTATTGCCCTTGGTTTTGGTGGTAGTGGTGGTGTATTTGGAATTGTGTTAGATGTAGTGATGAGTGGTTGAGATACGCTTGGAGTGATTGTGAGGTTTTGAGATGTGATGGGCATGATAGTGGTGTTTGGAATGATCAAAGTGATAGGGATGGTTGGAATGATCGAGGTGATAGGCCCTTGGGAGACCATATTTTGATTCGTCAGGATTGATGTTGTCATTTGATTAGATACCATCTATTGGTGCGATGTCGATGGTATATTCAAAGGTTTTGATGTGATGGCTTGATTGGTGTTAGGTGGATTGATTTGGATGGAGTGATTGGTGCTAGGTAAAGGGGGAAGTCCTAAACCAAGGAACGATGTTGATATGGGTAATGGTGGTGGAGATGTCTCTTGGCACAATGACTCAACTATTTTGGTAAGTGCAGCAATTTGATCTCGCCAAATTTGTTCTTGATTTTGATCTTGACTCCCTTGATATAGTCGATTTGGTTTTTGTTCATGCAGATTTGGAGCGTGTACTTGTATTTGATTTTGGACAATGTTTTGATTTGGGATGACACTCAAATTTGGCATGATAGGTTGAAATTGACCATTGTTCATGTTGGGAATATTTGTATGATTTGCAAATGTATCCATCCCAAAGTTTGCTAGATTCATGTTTCGAAAACTTGTGCGTGGTACATTCTCATTTGGCTTGTAGGGATTTGGTGGGATGACATTGTTTGTTTGAAGGCTCATGCTTTGATTGTTCGGTTGACAGACTTGTAGGTTTGGATTTAGATTTACCATCAGGAAATGTGTTCCAATCTTTGATTTGGGCATACTCACACTTGTTGTGCCATTGACATTTGTAGAAGGTAATGATCCCATGCATGGATTGTATAAGTGTGAGTTTCGGTAATCAATCGGCATTGTAAGGTTTTGAAAATTCAATTGATTTGGATTACTCATGATGTATGGATCAAGTTTGTATCCCATGTTATTGTTGTGTTTTGACCTTGTTGCAAAAGTGACCTCTAAGATTCTTAGGACTAATGACGAGATGAATGATGAAAGGTGTAAATGATATGAGTGATTATGAACGTTTAGGAACTTTGGATCAATGCTAGACTTAGGGTTTGATTTTGATTGATTTGATTTGGATAATGAACTTCTAAACCCTAAGATGTTGGATGTGATCTTTAGGATAAACTTGTTCAAAGGATTTCTGATTTAATTAGAGGTATGAGAAAGGATGCATCCCCCTACACCTAACTAAACAACGTGATTTTGATTTTGATGATTTGCCTAAGCCTAGAATGATGTTTTCAAAGCTCTAAATTTGTTTGGGGGATGAAGATGATAAATTTTTAGGATGGGTGAAATGTTTGATTTGATCCTAAATGAACCTAGGAAGGACTTGTTTACTAGGCCAAGATAGTGAAGAACATGCCTTTCTCAAAATCAAAATACCAATGTTTGCATGAAAACCATATGACCAAAAGATGCCAAACACATATGTGGGGTCCAATTGATTTAATCTTTGCTTAATGGATTATTTTTACCACAAACACACTCTTGATTAGGTTTTCAACTAAATGTCCAATGTCTCAACTTTCCCCTTATCCCGCAAAGTGTATTATGCGGAAACCAAGGAAATTTGAGGCAAAAGTTACCTATTGTTGACCTTAGTAGGAGAAAATTGAGATGGAATCCAAATGTTTAGAAGCCTCTAAGGATACGAATCCCAAGGGAAAGCATTAACATATGAATTTTTTCAAGGATATTTGCCTCTCCTAAAGGGTTTGCAATTTTGATGATTCGTTGAATGTTGGTTTTCAATTATTTTCTATTAAAGCACTGTGTTTTCAAACCACTAGCAATATGACGTCCTAGCTCAATTGGTACGTTTTTCTTAGTGGGCTTGCCTCATGGCCTTTGTAGAAGAAGAGATGATTTTACATGCAACCAAGGAAAAAATATAAAGATATGTTAAGAATGAAGTCTTAACCTCTATATTCTAACCAAGATCAGACATGGCAAGTAACTTCTTGGAATCTAAGTTCCAATGCACCACTTTGATAAACTTGCTCAATGGATCAATTGGTCACTACAAAACAAGGGTTCTATTTCAGACTTTCTGTTCATGGAGATTGACCCATACGACAAGAGTCCCCTTTCGGATCCATCTTGTTGGAGCCAACCACGTGATACTGGCGTTTACTCCAATACCCACATTTATATCCCAATTGGAAATACTCTTGGCTTTAGAGTGTTACCAGTTGAGTCGTTCCCTTGGGTGAGTACTTTTTCCCCAAGGCAAGCCCTCTAGGATAAACAAAAGCAAGCAAAGACAAAATCCATAACTCGATCAATCTTTTACGACTCAAAGAAAGAGAATATACGCGATGATGCTCTACTCACACTCGCATAAGATGTTCAATTTTAGACCCAAATCGAAGTGTGTATGGGAAATTATTTACGCAACTTAATGTCACAAAAATCCTTTTGATTCTCAAGATCGTCGTGAGGTGCGAGAGAAGCGCATACATCTTTTGGTGATATTACTTTGTGTAAATAATTACAAAACAATAAAGATGCACATTCGTTTTATCCTTTCAAAGCAATAATTTGATTCATTTTAAACACCAAAGGAAAGATGAAGATTTGATTGTTTAATTTTTTCCCAAAAGTAAAGTTTAGTCAGTTTCTAAGGTCCAATTTTAGTTCAACTTTGAAAAGATCAAATCAGTGATTTAGTTGTTCTAAAACAGAAAACAAAAGTGGGAAATGGACGCTTCAAGTTATTTCAACAAGCATTAAAAAATGCTTTTTTCAAGTTTCAAGTGCCCACTTTCTTCGACTCAAATCGTTATGATCCCAATGTGAGAGCAAAAAACCGCCATTGTCTTGATGCCAACCCTTGTTATGCAAAGTCTCTAAAAGAAACAAACCACGGTTATAGTTAAAAATCAATTTTGATGAGCCCCCACAAAGTCATGTAGTCTTAAAAAAAATAAAAATATATGCAATACAAAGATCTCAAGATGAATGCAAGGCTACACATTTTGAGTTTTCCTTCTCAACCACAAACTTTCCAAAACCTTCAAGCAAAAGATAAGCATTTGTTTAAATTTCCCAAATGTTGCTTCACACCATCAAGTAATTAATAACCATGCAGCCGACATGCTCTATTAATCACTTAGAGTGCTCTACAAAAGACAAGAAAGGTTAAGTTTATATCTTTACAACATTCATGAATGGACGATGAGAAAGGATATTTATTACTGTGAAGACAGTTATATCGATGAATTTCCATTAATAACTATGAATACCTTGAGCATTTGATTCTGTTAAGAGGCCCAAGAATGATATGTGCCTGCACAAAATATTTTCAAAATATTTCAGTCCGTACGTACTTGGCATAACCTGTCCAAAAAAGATTTATCAATCTGCAATATCAAGGTGAATTCATCAGATTTTCTAATTGTGTAGAGTGTTATTCAAGGCAAAAAAAGAGCAGATCATGGGAAGTGGGTAATTGAGATCATGTCGTATTAACACAATCTTTGACTTCATGCCTATTTAATTGCCTAGCTAAGCTATGCCTCAGTTCAATACAATTCTACCTTGAATACGAGAGATTAGAGTGACTGCATAAGGAGATTTGAATTTGAAACTTTGTTTAATGTAGCAACCTTTGTAGTTTGGATTAACACGCTGGGCAACCTCATTCAATTTCAGAGTTGAAAAATTGACTCAAAAGACCATCTAGCATTATCATCAATAATAGCATGGTCAAAAATCATTAAATAAAAGTCACAACATCAAACCACGCATTGAATGAGCGAACATAAACTTAGAATGAGACTACAAGATGAGACAATCAATAGCAAGAGGATTGACACAGTCTTGAAATGTTGTCCACATGCTTTAAGTCAAGCACAAGAAATATGATAGATAAGGATGCTTTAACAAGAAGTGGAACTGTTGGAAATGACGCTTTGAGCAAGTGGTCGCTGAGGTTTGAAAGTGGCTATTGGAGTCACTACAACCCTCATTAACAACTCAATGCCATACAAGACCTGCTATTATATTTTGTAGTTTCATTAAAAACTCGAATGCTTATTTTAAAATCCGTGAATCATCACTCTGCAGTTGTTAGTTTAAATAATAATTCTCTTGTATTATTTTAAGAACATAGCCAACCACATTTGACTTCTCAAAATCTGTATTAGATAGGGGGTGCAAAGTTTCACAGAATCAACAATGTAATGACTTCAAATCGATGTTAGCTACCTCTGCTTGATGTTCAATGCTTCAAAAATTAGGAAAATGTCCATTTTAATGCTTTTAAATTCAAATGTGTTTCTTACCTCCTTGGCGCCCAATGGTACTACCAACCATTATTTGTATTCAAATCACTCAATGATTACTCCAAGAGATCACGCCATCGTGCCTTCCACTCTCACTCAAGGATTACGCAAGCTGTAAGGCAATGAAAGAATGTACCAGCAAACAAAGAGAATTCAACACCATTAGTGGGTGTAAAGCAACTTTCTACAATGATTGCGGGATCTGCATATTCTTTATATGCTGGCTGCATCTCATTTTATTTATTTTTTGTGAGACTCAGTACCCATAATCTACGGATTGACTTGACCGAGCCTTGTTATGTCCAACACCATAATGAAGCACACAGGACGTACATGGTAAAGGGGATCAAGTCTTATTGCCTATGATGGTAAGAGAGACGTAATGGCAGCGAGAAGACACTCAACTTATTGAAGATGAGGCAAATGCATGATGCACACGTTAATGTAAAGGGGACCCCCTCCATGTGCATCCCTATATTTCATATCTAAATACTCAAGAAAAAGAAACTAGTAGGTGCAAAAAACTAGACTCCCCTTCATCCCCTGCATCCTCCTAGCTTATGCCAAAATGAGAGCTTTGGAACAGGACTTGGAGAAGCAATCTAAGTCATCAAAGATGAGTTACAGAAGAATGTCAAGGCGTCAGAGTTGGAAGAGATGCTAATAGCTAAAGCTCAAGACCCAAGCAACTCAGAATATGATTTGAGAGAACATTGTGTGGATGGCATGCTGTTTGGTACAGTGGAGTACAAATTGTTTGTTGGTTCGCTAAAAAAAAAAGGTCTTTAAAGAGATTTTTGCTCCATATGGTCATATTGATGATGTCTATATTATGAGAGACGAACAAAAGCAGAGCAGAGGATGTGCTTTTGTTAAGTATCCTTCCAGGGAAATAACTATGGCAGCCATGAATGGATTGAGTGGGAAATATACCATGAAGGGTTGTGGTCAGCCTTTGACTATACACTTTGCTGATGCATAGACAGGGTACTTGACTATTTGACAGAGCTCCAAAAGAGACATTAGTTTCTTATGGTATTTAGAACAACAATTACTAATATCTGCAAATGAAATATGTGAGTAAGTACATAGTCTTTTCTTGGAATAGAGTGACCAACCCACACATTATCTCAATCCTTTTAGTGAGGTCACTAAAAAAGAAAACACAAAACAAAAAACATGTGCCATGAATGGTCAAAACAAATCCCCACAGTCCAATTTACAACAATCAATTAGTTAGAACAACACCAAAAACAGTGATAGAAATCTCCCACCATAAAGAGGCAATAAAATTTTGATGAAACATTCGATCTCTTGTTAGAAACTACCAAATGAAAAGGATGTAATATACGAAAAATATTTTGAATTTTCAATGCAACTTAGGATACCATTTTGGAATTTTTGAAAATGATTTAGAACTAAGAAACATTGTTTATCATGAAATAGATCATGCTGGAATAATTGTTAGAACAACATCCATTAAGATCTCACATATACAACATCATTGAAGCTTGTTTAACCTAAAATATTAAGCAAATGTCCCCTCCCTCTAGTGCCATATGTGAGCACCTTGTAAATCTGCACAAAGCTTAAACTCCATACTATGGATTAGTTCATGCAAACTCACTAATTACTTCTATGAAATAATGAATCATGCCTTCATAAACAAGATAACAATACAAACTAATTGAGAGCATAAAAACAAGATACATAGCTATCCCATAGTGGATTGGTGCTTCTTTGATGTGGAAAGAAGCCCTTTCCCAATCCTTGATAAGCTTGGTGATGAGGATGCAATGGACAAAATCAGCTCACTTGAAGAGAGTAACTTTGCATAAGATTGTAGCTGATTTGATGAAGGATGAAGCTTTCATTTATAAATTTTCTTGATGAGAGATTGGCCAAATGGGTGAATGTGGGACTAAAGATCCACCAATGAGAAGAGGCCACTTGTCAAGTGGTGATAGGCCAAGGGATGTGCAATATTTTGGAAGTGTGCCCATGAGAGGGAGTTTCAAATTCAAAATTGGGCAATAAATTTTGAGAGGGGGACAAGAAAATGAGAAATAAATGCAATGTTGGAGGGACAAATCAACTTGTCATATTTTTCAAACTTGAGGGAATATTCCCCATAAATGCCATGTTGAGTGAAAATGATGATTTTAGTAAATCAATAAATTGATTGATTTGTGCAAGTGGCATAATCTAGAGAATGCAAGTGGTTAGGATTAGTATTTGATCATTGTTAGGTTAGCTTAATGATGATTAGGTGAGTTTGACCAATTTGACTCAAATATTTGATTTATTTAATTCAGAAAAGGATGGAATATGCATTTGGAGATTTAATTAAATAAAGCTTTGTTTATTTAATTAAGGGTTGATGTGAGACAAGTTGATTTATTTAAATGAGTAACCTTAGGACTAAAGACTTGATTTACCTAGTGAATGGATTTGCTGCGTTTGATTTAATGAGCGGATGCATAATGTTAATTTTGAATGTCTACACCTTCAATTATGTATTACTAGTTAACCTTTAGTTTGACTATCATTACTTATGGAAAATTCCTAAATCTTATGACAATAGAGGAACATAAGCCCATATGTATTAGAACTAAGATATCCTTTGGTGTGAAAATAAAATTATAGGTTAAAATAGAAAAGTGTTTAAACAACCAACAATATTTACCTTACTCAATTGATGAAGCGGGACCTATGAAAAAGAGAACACCCTCAAATTTATCCATGACACCTAAGGAAGCTACAATATTTACCTAACTGAATTGATGAAGCAAAACCTATGAAAAAGAGAACACCCCCAAATTTATCTATGACATCGAAAAAGACTACAATATTTACCTGACTGAATTGATGAAGCAAAACTTATGAAAAATATAACACCCCCAAATTTATCCATGGCACCGAAAAAACCTACAATATTTACCTAACTAAATTGATGAAGCAAAACCTATGAAAAAGAGAATACCCCCAAATTTATCCATGGTAGCTAAAAAAGCTACAATATTTACCTAACTGAATTGATGAAGCAAGACCTACGAAAAAGAGAACACCCCCAAATTTATCCACGGTAGCTAAAAAAACCTACAATATTTACCTAATTGAATTGATGATGTAGAACCTATGATAAAGAGCACACCCTCAAATATATCTATGACACCAAAAAAACCTACAATATTTACCTGACTGAATTAATGAAGCATAACCTATGAAAAAGAGAACAACCCCAAATTTATCCATGGTAGCTAAAATACCTACAATATTTACCTGACTGAATTAATGAAGTAGAACCTATGAAAAAGAGAACACCCCCAAATTTATCTATGGCACCAAAAAAACCTACAATATTTACCTAACTGAATTGATGAAGCAGAACCTATGAAAAAGAGAACACCACCAAATTTATCCATGGTAGCTAAAAAAGCTACAATATTTACTTGATTGAATTGATAAAGTGGAACCTATGAAAAAGAGAACACCCCCAAATTTATCCATGGAAGCTAAAAAACCTGCAATATTTACCTAAATAAATTGATGAAGCAGAACGTATGATAAAGAGAACACCCCCAAATTTATCTATGGCACCAAAAAAACCTACAATATTTAACTGACTGAATTAATGAAGCATAACCTATGAAAAAGAGAACACTCCCAAATTTATCCATGGCACCGAAAAAGTCTACAATATTTACCTAACTAAATTGATGAAGCATAACCTATCAAAAAGATAACACCCCAAGTTTATCCATGTCACCTAAAAAACCAACAATATTTGTTTGATTGGATTGATGAAGTAGAACCTATGGAAAAAAGAACACCGCCAAATTTATCCATGCTAGTTAAAAAACCTATAATTTTACCTGACTGAATTGATGAAGCAAAACATATGAAAAAGAGAACAAACCCAAATTTATCTATGACACCAAAAAACCTACAATATTTACTTGACTAAATTGATGAAGTAGAACCTATGAAAAAGAGAACACTCCCAAATTTATCTATGACATTGAAAACACCAACAATATTTATCAGACCTTATTGTTGAAGCATAACCTGTGAAAAAGAGAACATCCCCAAATTTATCTAGGGAAACAAAAAAACCAACAATATTTATCTAGTGCTAAAGTTTTTGGATTTAAACTGTGTGATTTTTTTAAATCAACGTTTCAGTACAAACTCCATGATCCATCATCAAGATGATTTATATGCAACAAGAGAGAAGAATAATCATCCTGATGATGGATCATGGAGTTTGATACAAAACGTTGATTTAAAAAACTCACATAGTTTAAATCTAGAAACTTTAGCACTTGATTATTGAAATGAAAGCTTAGGTTCAGAACAAACTCTCCTAACGTCAAAACCTCAGAGAAGAATGCAGAGGTGACTTTAAATTTTCAATTACAGTGCAATAAGATGCATATGAAAAAATAACATAAAAGAGAAATAAAGACATACACAATTGGACACCAAATTTACGTGGGAAAACCTTTATGGGAGAAAAACCCACCACACCAAGAAAAGCCTCTTTGTATTACAGTTAAGGAAAATTACATATAGAGATTAGACTTAACTTTCTGATGTCAATTTATAGTAGCAACATTCACTGATCAATCTTGTACATAAAATTAATCTCACAATGCTCTTAGACGCATACTATGAACCCACTCAGATCAATCCATGTTCAATCGAGTAGCACTTTTGTTATCATGAACTGATCATCGTCACCCATTACAAAGAATAATCCATTCTCTCACAGTCTATTCATCTTCCACATAGGAACAATCACAACAATCCAACTGCCAACAGTTCACATTCTACTTCTCTCATTGGCTCAGAACACACCACGTAGGACAACTGTATCACATGTTGGTGAGACACTAGACCGTGCCTCCCTGACGCCAAAATGCCTGATCACATAGCTATCGAAAAGACCAAAGGTATCAAAAACACCCTAAGAAATCAGACCGATAACAAATCAAGTCTCCTTGATATCATAGGAAAACCAATTGTCCATCGGCAAGAGTCACCACCTTCAACAAGAGTCATATCGAGTGCAAACCTGTTGGATAGACTCACTCTATCGACAAGAATCATATTGAATACAAACCCATCAGCCAGACACACTATCGCTAAGACTTCACATCGATATCCATCTCGTGTAGATCTATCGGCAAGAGTTTTGCTATTGCTGAGAGTTTACAGCGAACAAAAATCCATCGGCGAGATATCCTCTATCGACAAGAGTTCACACCGATCACATAATAGTTAGAGAGACCACATCCATTGGCAAGAGTTCTCACCGAACACAGACCTATCGGCGAGACCAACACTATCGATGAGAGATCATACCAAATGAAAACCTGTTGGTGAGACTACATCCATCGGCAAGAGTTCTCAATGAACACAAACCTGTCGGCGACACTGTCGGTGAGAGATCATACCGAAAGTATACCTGTCGGTGAGAGGAGAACCATCAGTGAGATTGGTGCTTTCGAAAAGAGTTTGAGAGTCTCCCCAATGTCCAATATGAATAAAGCTATTGATGGGACTAACACAGTCAGAATGTGTCAGATAGTCACCCCAATATTCAACTGTCGCCAAGAGTCTCCTCGATGACCACTAGGAACCAACCCGTCAGCAAGATAGAACCAAAGTCTCAGTGACTTTGATCTTATTAACACAATTTCTAGTCAGTAAGACATTCTAAGGGTCTCACTAATTTTTCTCTTTCAGGAGTTTCATGTCAGTAAGTTTGAGGCACATTTTCCAACAATCCCCCACTTGATGAAGATCTTATTGGCACCTCCAGAGCACAACAAAACTACTGAAATTCATGGGCACTAAGGCCCATTGAACTAGCACACCACCTGAACTTGTCTGTGCTCACTGGTTTCGTCAATGCATCTGCAACATTTTCCAGAGTATCCACTTTGTTGTGCAATTTTTGCACACATGCCCCACTGAAGGCGGGGACCCTCTTTTTTCTTTTGCATCTCTGCCTCTTGGCTTGGTCAAATTTTGGTTTTTCTCTTCTTGGGAGGTTATTTTGGGATTAAGTCTAGATTGGGTTTGATGAGGACAATATTTTGAGGCTCTAGGGGAAATTTGTAGGTGTTAGAATTTGAAAATGGGGATTTCAAAGTGAATTTTCAATGTTATATGTAAATATTTTTTGCACCTGTGGATAGAGGACGAAAAATTAGGCAGGGTTGCTTTTTGAATTTTTTGAAAATTCCTTCTAGAAAAAAGTTATGAGGTTTAGGAGATTTCGACCCTGCAGGAAATCCGAGAAAATCTGTTCCCTCAGGATTTTCCCGAAAATTCCTTGACCCCCTCAAAATCCCGAAACTCCTCAAAAGCATGAAAATTTCCAAAAGTGGATTTTTTTTTTGAATTTTTTTTATTTTAAAAATGGAATTTTTTTCCTTCAAATTTTAAAATGTTCCTTAAAATGGAATTTTGAGATGGATAAAAATTTGAAAATTAAAAATTCCCAAAATGGAAAAATTTATGAAAATGAAAGTTCCCATTAAAAAATGTAAGTTTTTTTAAAAGGCCAAAATTTAATTCAAGTTTAATTTGGATTGGATTTTTTTTAACATGTGAGCTACTAATGATGATATCTTTTTTTCCAGGATTAAATAAATATTAAAAGGGGGACTTGCATATGGATTCGTGCCAAAAGGGAAATATGGAAGAGTTCAATTCAAATTTCAAAAGTGGGGCCTGCATATGAATCTATGCCCAAACTGTCTACAGTTGGAAGGAGTTTCTAGAAGACATGTGAAGCTGATTTCATCATCCGATCAGAATTTTCATTAATGACAAGCTGGCATCATATTTTTTTCTCATTGTTCCATGATGTAACTGCTTTTATGCAATTGGATGATGATGTACCATGAGCTCCCAAATTAAATGTAACAGCTTGATGCTTCTAGAAGTGTAATTGTAGCCATTGGATGAATTAAATCATGGCCATTGATTCAAAATGTAATTTTCTATAAAAGGCCAGTGCCTTCTCATTTGTAAGGGGGTAAGACTAGGTTAGAAGAGCTGATTAGAAGCCAGAATTGGCTAAGTTAGGAGTTAGATTATGCAAGGTAGTAGTTGTAGGAGAGGAGAGACTGGAAATTGTTATGTAATGCTGGAGAAGTTAATGCAATTGGATTGTTGATTTGGCAAGCTTTGTGTTACACTTTGATAGTTTATGGTTTCTTGTTCTCAATTCTCAATGTTAGAGGTTAGATTTCAGTTCTTTTGCAATAATGGTAAAATGTTAATGATGTTGATCGATTTCCGGTCTATACTTTTAACAATTTGCTGATTGTAATTTGCTATGTAAAGTTAGTCTGGGCCTTATTTTGTGCTAAGTTCAACTGTGGATGCTTGTTTACATTGTGCTAGTTATTGGGTATGTGAATGAATGTTCAATGTCTGAAAATATTTAGTTTCCTTAGAAGATTGCACCATTTATGTGGAGTTGTAGGCTTGTCCTTGATCAAATAGAGACTGGTTTCATTGGGGATTTGTCCATCTGTAGCATTCATTATTGTTGTGATTGATCTTAGGTCTTAGTCTTAGAAATCTCTCTTAACCCTTATCTCTTTTGTTGTTTATTTTGAATCTGGTTTAATTTTAGGACTGAAAGCATCGCCATATTCTTGCATCTAATGAAAATACACTTCCAACATTGTTCATTTGTAAGGCCCCTTGTGATTACCAGCATTTTCACATTATCACTGAGTTGTTTATGCATTGTCAAGACCTAACATTAGAGACCTTGGGGTTATCTCTTGAGGCTTGCTGATAGAGATTTACCTTTCAAGAGAGATAGGATATTATATTCTATCTGAGTTGTTGCTGTGCAGAAAACATCATCAACACACTTTTTCTAAAGAGACCTTTCCATCCTCCACCATATCTCGTACAAAATGATACCGCACATCAATATGTTTTGTCCTGGCATGGAAAGTAGGATTTTTTTCCAAACAAAAAGCACTCTGGCTGTCATAGTAAATTGTAATTTTCCCTGCATCAAGCCCAATGTTAGAACAAAAACGTTTTAACTAGATTTCTTCTTTACAGGCATGCGTTGCTGCCATGTATTTTTCCTGTGTAGTGAACAAAGCGACTACAACTTACCACTTACTCATCCAGCTAATTGCACCACCATTCATCATGAAAATATATCCACTGGTGGATCTTCTGCTGTCAATGTCTCATGCCCAATCATAATCCACATAGCCTTGAATGTTGAGAGTCCTTTGTGATTCAACCAAATTCCCATGGTAACACAAAACATATTCTGAAGTGCCCTTTAGATATCTAAATACTCTTTTCACAACATCCCAATGTGTCCTTCCAGGATTTGTCATAAAACGACTAAGTACTCCCACTGCTTGGGAAATGTTTGGCCTTGTACAAACCATTGCATACATTAAACTACCAATTGCACTAGCATAAGGCACTTTGGTCATGTCCTCCATCTTAGTTGGAGATTTTGGACAGTCTTCAACATATAGCTTCGTTCCCTGCAAAACTGGAACAACTAGCTGCTTGCAATCAGTCATACAAAATCTCTCCAGAATAGTATTAATACACTTACTCTGGCTGAGCCAAAGTTTTCTACTTTTTCTGTCCCTGGTTATTTCCATTCCCAGACTATACTTGGCTGCACCAAGATCTTTCATTTCAAACTTTGCAGACAATTGATTTTAGATCAGAAATCATTAACTTACTATTGCCTATGAACAACATATCATCAACATAGAGAGCAATAATAAGAACACAATCATTTTTAGCTTTGAAGTATACACAGTGATCGATTTCAATTTTACAAATCCCAATGACAAAACAAATGTGTCAAACTTCTGGTACCACATTCTAGGAGATTGTTTTAATCCATACAGAGATTTTTTCAACTTGCAAACTAGTTTTTCTTTACCTTTTTCCACAAAGTGCTTAGGCTGGGACATGCAAATTTCTTCTTCCAGGTCACCATGAAGAAATTTTGTCTTCACATCCATCTGTTCAATCTCTAAGTCATACGTTGCTGCAAGTGACAAAAGAAATCTTATAGACGTCAGCTTAGCTACATGAGAATATTTTTCCATAATCAATTCCCTCTACCTAGGAATATCCATTCGTAACCAACCTCGCCTTATACTTTTCCACACTGCCATCCAGACCTATTTTCCTAATACCCATTTGCAGCCAACAACTTTTCTGCCTTCAGGCAAGGGCACCAAACTCCAAGTATCATTCTTTTCTAATGATGCCATTTCTTCATTCATGGCTTCCAACCAAGAGTTTGAATAAGACATTCTAAATGCCTCTTTCACAGTCTTAGGCTCATCAATGCTAGAAATTAAAGCATAGGCACAAGTAGAATCTAACAA
>VDFB02369870.1:0-23801 GCA_007258455.2 Sequoia sempervirens | reverse complement strand
CTTCTTCCCTTTCAACTAAAGAGAGGTGATGGGATAGGCTACCTGAGAGAAATCTCTCACAAATCGATGATAGTAACCTGCCAATCCCATGAAACTGTGAGCCTTAGCCACATTCATTGGTGCTAGCCAATCCACAATGGCCTGAATTTTAGAAGGATCCACAAAGATACCATCCCCTAAGATGATGTGGCCCAAATATCTCACCTTAGTTTGGAAGAAATCACACTTCCCCAAATTATTGAACAGTTGATTATCTCACAAGCACTGCAACACTTGTCACAAATGGAATTCATGCTCCTCCATAGTCCTTGAATAAATCAAAACATCATCAAGGAACATGAGAAAAAATTAGTCAAGATAGGTGCGGAACACCCCATTCATCAAGCTCATGAAAACTGATGGAGCATTGGTCAATCTAAAAGGGACAACCGTGAACTCATAATGTCCATAGTGTGTATGAAATGTAGTCCAATAAATGTCTACCTTGTGAATTCAAAGCTGATGGTATCTTGACTTCAAATATATCTTGGAGAACACCTTGGCTCCCCTCATCTGATCAAAAAAATCATCTATCCAAGGAAATGAGTAATGATTCTTCACCGTCACTTTGTTCAATTGGCAATAATCAATGCACAAGTGAAGAGATCCATCCTTCTTCTTCATGAAGATGATAGGTTCTCCCAAAGGGGATACACTAAGATGAATGAAAACCTTCTCTAGTAACTCCTCTAACTACAACCGCAACTCACTCCACTCTTGAGTAGTCATATGATATGGTGCTCAAGAGATAGGCTCCGCTCCAGGGATGAGATCAATATAGAAGTCTATGTCATGCTTACGTGGCATACCTGGGATAGAAATAAAAAAGAAATCCACAAACTCCTCAAGAAGAGGATGGCCATCAAGAGATACCTCCTAAATCCCACCCTCAACAAGATCACTAATCGAAATAGAGAACATCTGACAACCTTGTCGCATGGTATGCTTCAGCTGCATGGCTGAAATCACATAGATAGAAATGGGTCACTAGACCCCAACTAACTCAACATCGTCTCCATCATCATCTACACACTGAACCAAATTACACCGAAAATCTATACTAGTTGGTGTGTCTCCAACCAATCCATTCCTAATACAACACCATAGGATCCGAAAGGCAACACACAAAGATCCATTATGGTAGTGAAGGTGCCCAAATCCAACACACAACCACGAACAAGGGAGTCTACAACCACCTTGTGTTGGATGCTATGATTTCTTTGCTGATATGTGGTTGTCATTGATGTCAACACTATGAGCATTTGATGTATTGAAGGTTGTATATGTTGAGGATATTGATAAAATTTTTAAAGAAAATGTTCTAGGTTCCTAGTGGAACTGTGAAGGTCATGAAGGTGTCTTGTTCTATACATTAAAGATCAAATAGTGTGGAATAAAGGGTTTTTTGCTAAGTGTATCTAGTTCATCCACTAGAAGTTTCAAATTTCCGCGTGAAGATTTGTTCAAGTTACGAAGATCTATGTTTTGACAGTATTTTTATGGGTTTTGTCAGTGTTCTTGATTAAAGTTGATATATTTCTAGTAATTTTAGTTATTGTGGATGTTTCTCTATTGTTTCTTGTTTGTCATGGATGTTTCTAGATCATGATCTATCTTTGTTGCATGTCTAGATTGATCCATGTGCTCGTGGTTGAATATTTTTCTTGGTATGTTCAATTTTCATGTTCTTGGCCGACGTGATGGTCGTGGCATGTTGTAGATCCTTAAAAATTTAATTTTTAATGTTTGGAGCACTTAAGGATATTGTTTTGGGTCGCATCATGGTATTAGCCAAGGGTGTTTGATCCACATTGAAAATTTATTTGTAAAATTGGGCCAACATTGAAAATATGTTTTATATTTCTGGCCAACTTAGTTTTTGATGCAATTCCATGTTGTGGATATATAAGAGTGATTTTTTGAGAAAAGTTAGTGTGTGCATAAGAGCTAATGTAAGTCAGAGAAAGTGTAGATGTGTGAATAGTGTCCAAATCATTCGATTACAAAGAAGAGTGAGAAGAAGTTTGAGCAAAGTGTCAAGAAGTTTTTTTGTGCTTAAATAGAATTGTAATCAAGCTTTTGAAGAAGCTATTTTCTCAGTTCACAATCCAGATGGTTTTAATCCAAATCTTTCTTGGGAAGTGAGCCCTCTTGTATTTGAGCAGTGAGCTCTACACAGTGTGCCTAAATGCATGTGCATTCCCATTATTTTTCATAATACTTTTAATAGGGTATAATATTGGGGACTGACATCCACCATGGTTTTTCCCCTAACAAGGTTTCCACGTAAAATATCTTGGTGTTCTCTATGTTTTTGATGTGTTGATTGTTCATGGTTTATTGTTCTTTCATCAGATCTGAGATTAAGTAAAGTATAGTTTTAAAAAGTTTGAATAATCTATGACAACTGATTCACCCCCCTCTTAGTTGTATGTTATTTTTTTTCCAACAATTTGTATCAGAGCAGGTTCCTTTGAAGAAGTTTAAAAGCTTGAGGTGATCGGAGATGGCATCATACAAGGACAGTCCTAGATTTGATAGAACAAAATACTCATTGTGGAAAGCTAGGATGGAGTATCATTTGAAGTGTATTGGTGAACCCTTATGGAAAATTACAAAGAACAAATATATTATTCCTGTGAGTGGTCCTTCCACTACTAATGAGATTAAAGAGGCTGATAATAATGTCTGAGCCATGGAATCTTTGTTGAGTGCTCTAACATATTTGGAAATGAAAAATGTGTTAGGTCTGAAGACAACTCATGAGATGTGGATGAAGCTAGAAACTTTGTATGAAGGATATGTACATGTGAAGATGGATAAGCTACAGAGTTTGAAAGGCAAGTATGAAAATCCAAAGATGGGTGAAGATGAAAATATGTCTTCTTTTATGTAGAGAGTAAATGAACTAGTGAAGGGTATTATATGTGTTGGTGGTATCTTGGATGAGGAAGAAATTGTGGCTAAAGTGGTCTGATCATTTCCTCCCTCCTACAAAGAAAAGGCTCATGATATTGAAGAAACTAGATCTTTGACAAATGTGACAAGAGATACACTGATTGGTGAACTTGTTTCATTTGAGTTGAGTGAATTTGATGATTCTATTCCTAAGACTAAAACTCCATTCAAGGATACTATATCTTGAAGAAACAAGAAAAGATATGATGTAGGGGAGAGTTCCAGAAAGACATTAAAGTATGAGGAAGAAATGAAACAACTTGAAGATGAAGAAAGAGAGGTAGAAGAGTTGGAAGCACTGATTGTAAAGAAAGAAGGTAGAGGCCAAGGAAAGTATAAAGGAAATATGCTTATCAAATGTTTTTCTTGTAGTAAAATAGGTCATTTTGCATCAAGATGTCCTGAAAGAGTTCCTAGATCTAAGCCTTAGAAATCTAGATTCCAAAAAAATTGCTACTTTCCTAAAGGAGTGACTAATGATGAGTCTGATAAAGATAATGGAAATGAAGATTGGTTTTTCATTGCTATCAAGGGAAATAGTCCTATGGATACTGAATTTACTAAAGTTGAGAAAGCTCATGCATCCCAAATTGAAGAAAAGAATTAGCGGGTCATTGAAAACGGATGCTCACATCATATGACTAGTGACAAAAGAAAATTTGTAAGTCTAGAGAAGTATGACAGCACGGGGTTGTAAGATTTGCAGATAACAATTCTTATGTGATTCATGGCAGAGGATCTATTTTACTTAGTGGTAAGCATAACACTGATGATGTTATTTATGTTGAACACTTGAAGCACAACTTGTTGAGTGTTGGAAAGATATTTGATAAGGGTTATGATCTTCAATTCAAGGATTGAAGATGCAGGATATATGGAAGTTCTAGAAATATAATTGCTTCAGGTTAACAGACAAAAGGTAATGTTTTTCACCTAAATGATACTAGTGAGAGATCTTTAATTACTCAAATAGATGAAAGCTAGTTATGACATAAAATATTGTGTCATGTGAATTTTGATAACATTGTCAAAATAAGTTCCACTCAAGCAGTAAGAGATCTACCTAAGCTAGTGAAGCTTGCTAGCACAATTTGCAAGGAGTATCAGATGGGAAAACAAACTAGAGGTTCTTTTCAGAGCAAACAACATCATTCAAATAGATTACTGGAGCTTGTGCATACTAATCTATGTGGTCCTTCTAGAGTCAGAAGTCTCCATGATGAAAGGTACTTTATGTTGCTTATTGATGATTATTCTAGAATGATATGGGTTAATTTATTAAGAGAAAAATGTGAAGCATTAGAAAAGTTCAAAAGTTTCAAAGCTATGGAAGAGAATGAGAAAGGTCTAAAAATAAAATTCTTAAGGTCAGAAAGAGGTGGTGAGCTCACCTCCAGGGAGTTTAATTCTTTCTATGAAGAGCATGGAATCAGAAGACAGTTATCTTCTCCTCGAACCCCTCAACAGAATGGAGTTGTAGAGAGAAAGAATAGAAAAATTGTGGATGCTGCTAGAAAAATGATGATTAAAGGAAATGTACCTCACATCTACTAGAGTGAAGTTGTAAGCACTACTGTGTACACTTTGAACAGGGTAAATGTAAATGGTAATTCTGGTAAGACTCCTTTTGAACTATGGTTTGGTTATAAGGATACTTTTAAATACTTCAAGATCTTTGGAAGAAAGTGTTACATCAAGAGAGATGATGATATAGGAAAGTTTGATGCAAGAAGTGATGAAGGAATTTTTTTAGGCTACTCTACTAAAAGAAAGGCCTACCAGTGTTATAACAGAAGACTGAGAAAAATGGTTGAGAGTACAAATTTTAGAGTTGATGAGGATTCCACTAAATCATCTAGATATTATGGATATGGTTTAGATGAAGACAATTCAAACAAAGGGAAAAATGTTCATACACAAAATCAACTTCAAATTATGCCATATGTTTTGATAAGACAACTTTCATTTGTTCTGGTAAATCAAGGTAGTTAGGAAGTAGACAAAAGTGAAAGTGTAGAAGAAAGAACAGAAGAATCATAAGTTTGAGAAAATCCTAAAACTCTAAGGTATGTAAAGCTAAATCATTCTGAAAATCAAATTATAGGCTACAAGAATAAAGGTGTGGAAACTAGAAGAAAGATTGCAGAAGAGTATTGCCTAATTTCCAAGATTGAACCTAAAGATGTCAATGAAGCTTGCAATGATGAACATTGGATGGAAGCATATGAAGGAAGAATTAATGTAGATTGAAAAGAATAATACATGGATACTTGTTCCTAGACCTAAAGATAAAAATGTGATTGGTACAAAATGGGTCTTTTGGAATAAACTGAATGAACAAGGTGAAGTGGTCCAGAATAAAGCAAGACTGGTATGTAAAGGGTATTCACAAATGGAAGGTATTAATTTTGAAGAAACATTTTCCCCTATTTCTAGAATTGAAGTTGTAAGGTTATTTATTGCTTATGTTGCATATAAGAACTACAAAGTCTATCAAATGGATGTGAATTCAACTTTTCTAAATGGTGAGTTAGAGGAAGAAGTATATATTGAACAAACAGATGGATTTCAACTGACTAACAAAGAAGACATGGTTTGTCGATTGAAGAAAGCTCTATATGGACTCAAGCAAGCCCCCAGAGCCCGATATGCTAGATTGGACAAATACTTATTAAAGCTTGGATTCAATAAAGGTACTGCTGACAACAACTTATATTTCAAATTGGATCATGACAAAGAATTAATTATTGAGGTATTTTTTGATGATATTATTTTTGGAGGAGATGATAATCTATGTATGAATTTTGTTGATGAAATGAAGAATTAATTTGAGATGAGTATGATTAGAGAAATGAAGTTCTTTCTAGAATTGCAAGTTACTCAATTAGACAAGGGGATCTTCATATCTTAGTCCAAATATGTGAGAGAACTACTAAAGAAGTTTGGCATGGATGACTCAAAACATGTTGTACTCCCATGGTAATTGGATGCAAGTTGACACAAAATGATGATTCTCCTAAGGAAAATCAAACGAGATATAGATCAATGATTAGTGGATTGCTCTATTTAACTCAGAACAAACCAAACATTATGAATGTTGTATGTATGGTTGCTAGATTTTAGGTTGACTCAAAAGAGTCTCATGTGACTGTTGTTAATAGAATCTTCAAGTATCTAAAAGGAATAGTTGATTTTGGACTTTGATATCCTAAGGATGATGATCTTACTTTGAATGCATATACATATGTAGATTGGGCAAGAGATTTAGATGATAGGAAGAGTACTAGTGGTGGTTCCTTCTTCCTAGGGAAGAAATTGGTGTCTTGGTTGAGCAAAAAGAAAAATTCCATTTCTCTATCTACTACTGAGGAAGAGTATATTACTGCTGCAAACAACTGTACTCAAGTGATGTGGATGAAAAAAATGTTGAAAGATATAAGAGTAGTATATGATGAACCTATTTCCATATACGTGACAACTCAAGTGCAATAAAAATATCAAAGAATCCAAAGGCGACATTGAAAATATGTTTTATATTTCTGGCCAACTAATTTGTTGATGTAATTCCATGTTGTGGATATATAAGAGTGATTGTTTGAGTGAAGTTAGTGTGTGCATGATATTGAATGTATGCCAAATAAAGTGAATATTTGTGAAGAATTTCCAAATCATTCGTTTGTAGAGTAGAGTGAGAAGAAGTTTGAGAAAAGTGTGAAGAAGGACCTTTTTGTGCTTAATTGGAACTATAATTAGGCTTTTGAAGAAGCTCATTTCTTAGTTTACAATCCAAATGGTTTTAATTTAAATCCTTCTTGGGTAGTGAATCGTCTTGTATTTGAGAAATGAGCTCTAGGCAATGTGCCTGAATGCATGTGCATTCCCATTATTTTCCATTATACTTTTATCAGTGTATAATATTGTGGACTAACATCCACCTTGGTTTTTCCCCTAACAACGTCTCCATGTAAAAAATATTGGTGTTCTCTATATTTTTGATATGTTGATTATTCATGGTTTATTGTTCTTTCATCAGATCTGAGATTAAGTTAAGTATAGCTTGAAAAAAATTGAATAATTAGTGACAACTAATTCACCCCCCCTCTCTGTTGTCTATCCTTGTTTTTCCAACACCTTGGCTCCAGTAGCTAATTGAACCTTCCAACCAACATCTTTCCTTTCCACCACGAGTCCACAACACTCTATGAGAGAAAGAGAAATAAAAGAAACTGAAGTTCCTAAATCAAAAATGTAGATGTGGTTATCACACATAACGCACCTGAATACTCAGCCGCGATGCCCAGATGCTTTTCCTGATAGCTATACACTGTTGCAAAAAATCTATGAGATCTACTAGCATCACCTACTATAGGCTCCAAAGTAGCCTATCTATGAATACCTCTAGCCACTGATCACTGAGGACACTAAACAACTATATGACCATGCTACCCACAACAAAAACAACCACCTCTGCCAAAACCTCATCCCAAAAATGGTGCATGTGAGTGGTGGGTTCCTTCAACCCTAGAACTTTGTTGTGTACTCTAAGAACTCTACAATGGACTTCTCTACTACCTACTCTGAGAATGATGACATGGACGATCCCTAGAAAATAGAGTACCAAGACTTTTCCCACTCTTTTAAGATTGAGTAGACCTATGCCTATGTCATTGACCAGATCTAGAAGGTGTAGACTGAGATCTAGAGGATCCAACTCCTTGAGATTGTGTACCCTAAGCAATTGATCTTGAAGGAGGGGCACTACCAATTTGAACGCCTACCTAATGACCAAAGCCTGTAACCAGATTCTCCTCTATCAACCTCTCATTCTTCACGATGATCTCTAAGGTCTTTGGCTCAAACACATGAACACCACCACTGATATGGGCATTCAATCCCCTAATGAAATGTTGAACTAAAATCAACTCGTCATAAAAAATGCTAGATTACTGCTTAATCTCAAAGAAGTGGTGCTCGTACTAATCTACCATAATAGTCAACTAACGAATCTCATGGAACTCATCAACATGTCTCTATTGGTAGTAGTCAGAAAGAGATCATCCACGAAAAATCTCTAAGAATAGTCCCCAAGAAATGGAAGTAATTTCTAGGTGAAGTTTCTACTCCTCCACTCTCCACCATGTAGATGCAAAGCCTCAGAGATTCATAATGGCACATCAAGCTCTAATAATTCTACTATAAATATGCATAGAAAAGTATCAATCAAGATCGATCAACCAAGTCTCTACCTTGATACCTCAACCAGAACCATCAAAAGTATGGGGATGGGATCTAAGGAGATCCCTCATGTGACCTACAACAATACTATCTCCATCCACCCTATCCCTCACAACATCAACTATCGAATGACCTGGACTACAGCTCAGCTCTAACATCCTGACTGTCCTAACGAGAAGGGTGTGACTTCCCCTCATGAGATACCTCCTGGCGAGGTCTTAATCGATCCATAATCTTCTATAAAAGATAAAAAGCCTTAGCACCCTTAAGCCATTCGACTTGGTTCTTAGCACGTTGTTCCCCCTATTGTTCACCCTGATTACCCTGATTGACATTAAGCTAGGTGCTATGATGAAGAATAGAGGCTCTACCTCTAAATTTTCCTCTGGCTCTACCCCTAGGAAGACTTTTGAAGAAAAAAAAGAACACATCAAAATAAATTATCACAAGGATGGTCTATTCACCAAACTATGACATGAAAGCATAACAACAAGACTATAAAATAATATAACAAGCTCATGCCACACACACCAAACATAACATAACATAGAAGGCTCAAGTATGCTAGAGCTCCCAATGTGTGAACATGGGCTTTGATACTAGATGTAACATCCCAACACACAGCCCTAAAGGTTAAGAGATAAAAGAGGACAAAATAATTTTTTTAATAAATAAGAAGAATAACTTACACAAAGTAGTTGTCGATACAATAAATTGAAAACATACAAGACCAAGAATGGTTGAGTGCACAACCAAGAGGGGAGGACTAATTTACCCTCTAGAGAAAATCCAAATAGGAGAAAATAGGAGAGCTCTGAAACTTCTTGCTCCAAAAATTTCTATGCTGGTGCTCTAAAAATTTATGTGCCAGTGCTCCGAAAAATTTCTATGTCGGTACTCCAAAATTTTCTGCCCTGGTGCTCTAGAAATTTTCTGTGCCAGTGCTCCAAAATTTTTTTTTACTGGTGCTCTAGAATTTTTTTGCGTTAGTGATCCAAAAATTTCATAGTAGAACATAGAACAACAAGCAGAAAGCTTCAATGTGCTAGAACTTACCACTCTGATGCTCTGGCACTTTAGCATCAACAATATTGATCAATAACAACAAATTGTGTTACACCGGAAACTTTGTAGCTTGTTGCAAGAAGGAAGGATATACAACCATAACTTTGATTTTTGCATGATACTTAGGAAAGAAAGACTGTAAAAGAATTACCATAGTACACATGAGTCTGATACCAACACCGAAACCCATAATCCAAACATAAAACATCACATTTCTTCTCAATGAATTATATGATTACTTTCTCTCTCTCAAGAGAGTACAATGTGCATAAAGGAATAAGTATGAGTACAATAACATTTGCATGAATAAGATACATCATTTGATAAGATAAATTACATAAGATGGGATGTCTCCAGCTAGTGCTCCAATAACCTGTACACTGGTCCCCAATGGTAGTGGCAATTCCTCCCTACCATGTGGACTCAAAAGAGACCACCCCACCATACTTGAAGATAGTCACAAGGCCCAAACATAAGTAAAATTACATGGGTAAAGTAAGGCCAACACTCACATTAGTCACAGAGAAAACATGAAATACAATGCATATAGCCAATGTCACAACAAGAGATGCTCATCCAAAATCATGTTGGGTACTACTCACAACTACCAAGGTGCTAGGTACTAGAGTGTAGATCAGATGGAGTGTCATCATGCGTGCTCAAAGGGATGGCACCACATGGAACCAAGTACACCTCTCATAGGGATGAGGAGACTCAGTCATGCATGAATCCATGCCCAGTAGATGGATAACTCAACGCCCCACAGATAAATGGACCTTCTCGAGTGCATCCTTAGCCTTTATAAGCACTTGAGTCCATGGACGAGGACTCATTATCTTATTAGTGTTTTACCCCATTATTTTTATTTATTTATCACTTGTTTACTCTAAATCTGCTACTAGTTCTCCTAGAAACCACTTGTAGGCTCGGGGCCCATACAGAGCCACTCCATATGACCACTCTAATTACCTAGACCTAAGTTCATCTCATTCAACCAAATGAGGAATCCAAAGAAAATATGAAATAGAGGAAAAGCCAAAAATTTCCATCATAGAAACTATTT
Organism: Sequoia sempervirens; assembly: GCA_007258455.2. NCBI lineage: Eukaryota > Viridiplantae > Streptophyta > Pinopsida > Cupressales > Cupressaceae > Sequoia > Sequoia sempervirens. Next base: position 13,441 of record VDFB02369870.1, on the reverse strand, counting down.
AAAATAGCCAAAGCGAATATTATTGTAAAAAAATATTAAGCAACTAAAATCCATAATGAAATAGAGGTAGAAAAATAACATAAAAATTCAAAGTGCCCATACTAAAATTCTAAGCTTGGCCTAGTTCATATTTTGACATTTCTAGTTGGAATCCACCTTCAATTTTTGAGTTTAGAACCAAAAATCAGGTGTTCTAAAAAACATCATTTTTCCAAGCTAGGCAAGAAAAAATGTAAAAAAAAAAATGAAAGTTCCTAAAATTCAAATCTGACAAAGACCTAGTTGAGATATGGGCATTTCTACATGGAATCTTCCTTTATTTTGCATTTTTCACAAGTGGTTAATGAGCAGCAAATAAAAAACATGTTTTAACAAATTTGGAAAAAGAGAAATAAAATGAAAGGGCCCATAAATCAGCTCCATCAAACCATTTCAGATTTTCTCTAGAAATGCACAAAAATATGCCATACAAAAATACGATAGAGCAGCAAAAATAATCCAAAACATCCATTATCCAAACCCTAAGCCTTCACAAAAAAAATAATAGAGGAATTTCTCCAAATATTCACAAAATAAAAGTAACTGAGAACTGAAATGAGATTCAAGGCATAAATGTAATATAAGTGAATGCACAAATCACCAATCATACAAGATTGGAGAATAACAAGGATAAATACCTCAATTCTACCCCAAAACAAAAATGAAAGTGTAGACATCTAAATTTGATCACTCCCATACGATCAAATTCACCTCTTTATTCATCCATTTTGTCAATATTAATTAATTTAATTAATATTACACTTCCTACATAAGCTCTTTAAAGTATTTAATTTAACAATTAAATGCTTTTCCTTACCACCTTTTTCCTCTCTAAAATAAATAAATACATCAATTTATTTAATTTAGTCATTTAACTTTTTTGAATAAAATCAATTTAAAATTCTTCATTTTTCTCTCTTTGTCACATCCTCCATAATCTCTTTCTAACCTAGATTAATTTAATTAATTCATGATTAGGATGTGCATCCTCTTAATCAAGGATTAATGTCACATCCTCCTACATTTTCCACTTGCCTCTAATATTTTATTAATTTTCTTAATCAAGTGTTTACACAACCTTAATCAAATTCATTAGCCACATTTAGCATCCCTTTTTAGTCAACCCTTCCATTTACCTTTCTTAACATTGACCCTCTTTCCCATGTGAATTTTAATTCATATTTATTCACCCTAGGTTCCCCTCTTCCCCATGGGAATTTTTAATTCATATTTTATTCCTCGTAAAATCCCCTTTTTCCATGCATCTTCTAGAATCTTTTACTTGTCACATCAAGTTACATGTGACAAATTCTCACCTTTTTGGAGACCCTCTCTTATCCACTAGATTCTCCCAAGCATGTGAATTTTTAATTCACATTTATTCCTCCAAGGTACATGTCCTTACATATCACTTGTCTTTATTCCACCTCACTTACACATTATCTTATCCTAAGCCACTTCACCCTCCACATGTCAAGATGTGAGGGCTTGTGAGTCCTCAAATCACAATAGACCTTTTTCTTGAACTTGATGGCTCAATATCAACCATTGAATTCTCTAGAGAATTCAAATTTCTCTATAAATACCCCCTCTTCTAAGGAATTTAGAACACTTAGTCATTTTAGCATCCTTATGCTGTCATTTTTAGAGCTCAATTCACAAGTATTTTCACTCATTAAGCCAAGCCATTTTAGCCATTTGCACTTGCATCTAGTCATATTGTCAATCTTGCATCTAGCCATCCAAGGAGCACATAAGGATCTTAAACATCAAGGGCCAACGAAGGGATTCATCAACATGAAGAAGGTATAAGCAATTGCATTATTTCATCTATTTTCTTTGTGTTAATAATTCCTTAGGCTAATCTTTGAGGTGTTTTTTGTGTTTTTCCTTATTGCATAATAGTTGTTTTGCATCTTTAGAATAGCATAAACATTTAGGATCACATTTCTAGCATGCCTGGTGGGACCCACAAACAGGTTCCTCTATTTTACATTTGTTGTTGTTGAGATTGTTTGTAGGAATAGGTTGTAGAGGGGCGACTACACCCTCCTATACACTATAGAGGGGCGATTACGCCCTCCTGTACACTACAAAGGGGCGATTACACCCTCCTGTACACTGGAGAGGGGCGACTGCGCCCTCCTAGTCACTATAGAGAGGCGACTACACCCTCCTGTACACTATAGAGGGGCGATTACACCCTCCTATACACTGGAGAGGGGCGACTACGCCCTCCTAGTCACTATAGAGAGGCGACTACGCCCTCTTGTACACTGTAGAAGTGCAACTGTTCCCTCTGGTTCACTACAGAAGTGTAACTATGTGCTTTGGTGCACTATAGAAGTGCAACTACACCCTCCTGGTCACTATAGAAGTGCAACTGCACCCTCTGGTTCATTGCAGAAGAGCAACTACACCCTCTGGTTCACTGTAGAAGTGCAACTGTGCCCTCTATTTGACTGCAAAAAGGCAACTACACCCTAGTTTAATATTTTGTTTCTAACAAGTTTGCTATAGAAGGGGAGATACGCCCTCTTCCATATTTTGTTTCTAACAAATTTGTTGTAGTAGGGCGGATATGCCCTCTTCCATTTTTTGTTTCTAACAAATTTGCTACAGCGGGGCAGATACGCCCTCTTCCATAGTCTATTTCTAACAATTTTTTTGTAGAGGGGAAACTATGCCCTTTATCCATTGTCTAATTCTAACAAGTTTGTTGTAGAGGGGTAGATATGCCCTCTTCCATAGTCTATTTCTAACAAGTTTGTTGCAGAGGGGTGGATATGCCCTCTTCTATATTTTGTTTCTAACAAATTTGCTACAGAGGGGTGACTATGCCCTCTTGGTCACTACAATGGGGTGAATTTTCCCTCCTAATTACTATAGTGGGGAAAATTTTCCCTCTTGGTTACTGGAAAGGGGTGGATACGCCCCAAAACAACACATTTTAAGAGGTAAAACAGTTGTTTTAGCTTAGTTTTTGCTCCAATTTTTTGTTCTTTTTCGGTTCTAAGCCTCTAACATTGTTTGTTGCAAGGATATTGGTGTTTTTTCTAACATTTGCAAAATATTCTTATGTAATTGGTGAAGAAAGAAGGATTAAACAATTAATGTTTACCTCCAGGGCCTCCTATTTGCATAGATTTCCAAAGCTATCCTTATTGTTTTTCATTAATCTAGGAACATAGTTTAATTAAGGGAAGTAATATCCATTGTTTGTTGTGTCTATCTTTTTGTGTTACCCAAAGGGGGCATTATTTTGTTTTCACCTTCCCCTTGCACTTCATGTGAGCCTAGGGAGTAGTTGGAAACAATTAGTGCCTTCTTTCTAGTGGGACTTGTTTGGGGATTTCATCACCCCAAGGGACAATCCCAACCACATGTACTAGTGGGGTATATAAAGGGGAGAGAGTGAAAGTTGTACCTCAATCTAGTCACGTCGTAATTGGTAGAGCGTCGAAGCTAGGGTGATACCTAGATAGACATGAAGAGTTGGTCTAAGCCCTTCAATATCTCGCTGGGGTTCCCAACTCACACTTGTGACAGGCTAGTGTTTATGGTCTGGGCCTCATCTATCGAGAGTATATCGAGGAATCCCCAGAAGCTTTGTGCATCCTAGATTAAGACCTTTGTTGGCCATACCCTTAACTCTAGTGATAGGATTCCGCTTACTTAAAGTGTCTTCTTGTGAGAAAACAATTTTTTTTTGGCAAGGCAACCTCATTGTTATCATTTGAAGTCCTTGCCATAGTCATTCCCATCCAAACCAAGTCATAGTCCTCCATAGAAGGGAAAATATGCCCTCTAGTTTACTGTAGTGGGGTGAATTTTCCCTACAATTTACTACAGAGGGGCGAATATGCCCCCTTGAACAGTCAATTCCTCTTAGTTTGACCATTCCAAGCATTTGTTCAACCATTTAAACCATCCCAAGCCTCCATTTGATCATTCCAAACCTCCATTTAATCATTCTGAGCCTTCATTTAACCATTCTAAGTCTCTGTTCAACTGTTTAAATAATTCTGAGCCTCAGTTTGACCATTCCAAGCATCCATTTGACTAAGTAGTCTTTCATCCCTTTCGATCCTCAGTTTACTCATCCATTCCAAGCATCCATCTCCTCATTCTGAGAGTTGTTCATCCTTTCTAATCAATCGTTTACTCTTGTCATGCCTTCGTATCTACAACCTAAGAGTCATTCATCCATTCCAAGCAATTGTTTACTAGTTTTGAGTGCTTGTTCATCCACTCCTATAATTTGTTTTCCCAATTTGATCATCTATTTCCTTAATCTAATTATCTAACACCCCATTCCAATCACCCATCTCTTCATTCTAATAGCTTGTTTACCTACTCAGAGAGTCCAAACGTAGTGAGGAAAATTTTCCCTATAGTGGGGTGGATCTACCCTACAATGGGGCAAATCTACCCTATAGTGGGGTGAATTTTCCCTACAGAAGGGAAAATTTTCCCCTCTGTGAGGGAAGATCTACCCTAGAAGGGAAAATTCGCCCCTCTGTAGCAAAAATTTGGCAAATAGACAATAAATAGATCCAGTTCCCAAATCCAACCAATAGAACCAATCCCATCATATCCTTCAATCCAATCCTAATCTAATCTAAGCTTTGGTCCATTCACATTCTGCCAAGCTCATGCATTCATCATCTGAATCGTATCGATACATAATCCTCAAGCATCTCTAGGTTACACATCCCTTATCATTTCCCCATTCAAATCTCTTGAACTTTGTTTCAGGTTATTATCTGAATTGACAAAAATGTCTGAATTGATCATCATCATCAACATCTTCTTAGGATTGTCATCCATCCTAAGTTAATCATCATCGTCAGCCTAATCAATTCACCTTCAACCTCAAGGTGGATTCGGTGCCACAATCATCCATTCATTTTTTAATCTAATCAATCAGTATCCCAAGTTACCTAGGGTAATCTTTGAACTTGGTTTAGAATCCCTTCCATCATCCTATCTGATCCATTATTTGATCATCTCAATGATTGATCTTATCCAATCACATCCTATCACATCCCTATCCAATCACCTCTGACCCAATCGATCTGCTTCCATCTAAAGGTAGATTCGGTGTCATAATCATCCTTTGATCATCAACTCCAATGATCACAATCAATCCCATCACATCATCTAATCATCCTAATATGAGGTTTAATCCAATCCCAATTTGAGCTTAACCTAAATCCTAATCTGAGCTTTAATCCATCTACATCCAAGATCCCTCCTTCAATATTCTTCTAATCCATTCTTTTATCCTTTCATCATCTTTCTAATCCACATCAATCTAATCCAACATCATGAATCCTTCACCAATTCAACCAAAAATAGTAATCAAGGGAAACCTTAATTACATTGATGATGATAACAAAATCCTTGTCAATCAAGAGGAATATGACATGGATCCCCCTGATACTATCATTGCTAGTAAATTTTTCCCAACCACTTTGAAAAACCCAATCCCCTCTCTGAGCTATCTTGTTATATCCACACCTAATAATGCTCCTTATGCTACCTTTGACAAGGGACATTCATTATCTTCATCACCCACATCTCCATCATATCCTCCCTCTACATCATCTTCTTATCCAACATCTGCTTCTTATCCCATTCTAGTATCCCAACATCCCTATTATAATCCCTTGTCCACACTTGCATACCCCAATCCTTCATCCACATATGCTCACTATCCTAATCTTCCATACCAATTTACCTATTCTAATCCTCCTTATTAGTCTAGCCATCCTAATCCTACATTCACTCCTTATCCTAATCCAACATCCACATTTTCTTATCCTAATCCAGCATCCACATTTTCTTATCCTTACCCTACATCCACACCATCCACATCCTCCTATCCTAATCCACCATCCCAATGTCCCTATCTTAATTCCTCATCTACGTCCTCCAACACCAATCCACAATCCATGTCCTATCAACACACACCATCCCCATATCCCTACCTTAACCCTCCATCCAATACTAATCCTCCATCTACTCCATGTCCTACATCCAATCCCATTCCCCCATCTAATCCCAATCCTCCACCAATCCCCAATCCTTCATCCACTCCTACGTCACCATCTACACCTAGAGTATGCAAGTTTCTCACTCCAGAAGTTCTCCAAGGACTCATGACAAAGAAGACACCCCTAGTTCCATCACTTGAAGTCGTGGGACCATGCCATCCCAATCCACCATCCAAGGTTACTAGTGATGAGACCCCTCTCTATCCCCCACCTATCATTGATGCTACTACCCCTATCACCACTCAAACTATCGAAACCACCACATCCTCTGAATCCACTAAGCCCCCATCTCCTACTCTGAGATCTACCAAGCCCATCAAAGATAACCAAATCTGATCCACTCCTCCTACACCTAGATCCTCCAAACCCATCACAAATCCCCAAATCCAATCCACTCTTCCCATTCCTAGTAATGACACACAAGTCCCATCCATTCCTTACATTCCTCATATCACCAATATCCCTTCCCTTGAAATTCATGAATCCTCCATCCTTCCAACTCCCCCACTTGAAGAGTCCCTTCAAGATGCCATTATCATACCACACACAAGATGAATCATTCCAAGAGCCTGATCCAAAGCATGCTAGCATATCCCTTTTTTCACATCAAGATCCTGTAGACCCATCTAGCCCATCTCAAGATCATAATCTCCCATCTATTTCATCCCATGATCTGCTTCTCTCTCATGAGCCCTTATCTCCATATCCATCGCATGAGCCCTTATCACCCACTACCACAAATCCAAATCCTATCATACCTCCTAATCCCTCTCTTGATCCCTTACCAAACCCCTATCCCAATCAAGAATCTACTATCCCCTCATCTCCATCTCATGATCCTCCATCATCACTTAAACCTACTATCCCCACATCGATTGTATATCCCCTTGGTACTCTCACATTCTTCCATGGTGGTATCCTTATAGAAGAAAAGAAAAGAATATATGCCACCCATCATCCTCCACCTAATAATGGACTCACATCGTTCTTCTAGAATAACAAAATTCCTATCATGGATCAAATGCTCAAGAACATGAACTATCAAGGAAAAGGTTTAGGCCTTCATGAGAAAGGTATTTTAGATCCCATCCAGGTCAAAGAACAACTTTGCATGCAAGGTCTTGGACCTAGTTCCCAAGACTCACAATCTAACGATGTTGGTACAACCTCTATACATCCTCAATGAGCCCCTTCTTCCAAAAGAAATATAGGCTCTTCCCATCACTCCACCAGATCATATGCTACCATCCCTCCTCCTCCATCATATCACCTCAAAACAACCATTCATATTCCTCCTTCATCTGTTCCATCCATTTTGGGTCCTTCCATCCCTCCATCCACCATCTCCCATCCTTCATCTACTCCATCCATCTTGGGTCCTTATGTCCCTCCACCCACTATGTCTGTTTTGGGCCCTTATATCCCAAAATCACCTCCTCCATCTTGTCCTATTCATCCTTTCATCCATCCACCACCTATCCATGTCACCCATCATAAACATCTCACTTTCGTTCTCTATATTTCAGGAAGACATTGAGGAAAGCACAGCCCACTTCTCCGCTGAGCGACATTTTCGCCCATAACCACTCTGGCGGAATGGCAGCGCGTTTGGTATTTTGTGCAATTGGTTTTTACTGGCAGCCGAAAGTATCAGCGACAGTGGGTTATTCAGGAGCGGATTATCGCGTTTTATAATAATTACGACGGTGTTTTATGTTAGCGATAATTACGGAATTAGCTTTGAAGCAGGAGGCAATCTTTTAGACAACCTAATGTCACTAAAATGCTTTTGATTCTCAAGATCACTATGAAGTGCAAGAGAAGTGCATATGCATTTTGATGACAAGAGTTTCAAAAGAAGATTACAAAACAAACAAAACACCAATTATTTTACTCCTCAAAGGCAATAAATGAGTTATTTTTATAGCACCAAAACCAAATATTGAAGTTGATTGTTCAATTTTAATCCAAACTCCAAATTCTAGTAAGTATCTAAGGTTCATTTTTAACCAACTTGACAAAGCTTTAGTTGTAGGTTAATTTTAAGTCCAAATTGAATCTAGTTAGTCCTAGGAAATGAAATGGAGAAATTGAAGCCCAAGATTATCACAAAGAGCATTAAAAAATGATTTTATGTCTTAAAATTTTGATCCTCCCTTACTTCTCACAAATGCGACACTGAATATCAAATGTGGCACTCTACAAATGTCAAATGAGGCATTGAAAAACAAATGCAACCCTTTAGTGAGTACAAAAGCAATGCTCTGCAGAAACAAAGAGGGCGAATGCAACACAATTACAATTGTGGCACTCTATAGTGAGAATTTAACATAGAAGACAAAGAGTGTGAATGCAGTGATAAATCAGAAGTGACACGATAGAGAAATGCATATGCGGTGCAATGTAGCAAAAGTGGTGTTGCATGGAAAAATGGATAAATCAAATGAAATTTAACATGTTAAGTTAATCATCCATGCTTCTATCTCCAAAATGTGAACAAAAAACCTGCATAAACTAACAAGAGACCAACAATAAAGTTTCAAACATGTTAGAAAGCTAATGTAGTGTTCCCTATGGAATTCTCTAACCAAAATTACTAGAAAACATAAAATAACAAGAAATTAAACTAAATAAAGCATGTAATCTAGTAAAATAAGCTAAACCTCCATCCCATAGGGGGAGTGGTGCTCCTTTGATGTGGAAAGAATGCTTTTCCCAATCCCTTTGATAATATTGATGAAGTGTAGATGATCTAAGTACAAAATTGACTATAATCTAGCTAAATTGCTTGAAAATGAAGTAAAGCTATGGAGCAAAATGCCTATAATGATAATGCTCTAAGTTGTGGATCCATATTGTGAAAAGGATGCCTCTATTTATAGAAGCCGAGGGTTGAAGAATGTAGGAAATTGGTGAATGTGGGATAAATTGAGAGCCAATGAGAATGTGTCAAGCGTCACAATTACATTGGAGGAAGGTGGAGCACATTTTGGGATTAATGTGTGAGTTGAGGAAGATGGAAGAGAAGTAAATGTTCTTAGTTGAGAATCTAAAATTGGTGTAAGAGGAATTGAATGAGATTTGAGAGGATGTAAGAGGATTTGAAAGGTTGTAAGAGAATTTATTATAGATGTGAAAGGTTTTTTGAAAAGCTTTGGAGGGAAATTGAATGAGAGGTTGTTGAGAGGAATATTCCTTGGTGAGGGAAAATAGATGAATTAAAAAATTAATTGAAATTATTTTTTTGTGCAACCTAGTTAGTTGAACATGGTTGATTTAACTCTTGAAGAGTTAAAAGCTGGAGGATTTGATAATGATGATTAGAAAGGTGATTTAGGATTAATTAATCTAGAATTAATTAATTGGAGTGAATTAGGAGATGTGACATTTGATTTGATTGATTTTTTATCAAATGAGAGGATTAAGAGAGGATTTAATTAAACAAGATGAATAATTAGTTAGAAGAAGGGTGAATTAATCAATAAATTTAATTATTTGATTAAGAGCTAAATTTTTTGATTTTAATTAAAAAATGTTGATTATTCAATTAATTGATCAATTTGAAGTGATTTAGGAAGAAATGGTGTTAGTTAATCATAATTAGATGCATAGTATCAATCAAGACTTTTTCGATGCCTACATTGTCCCTCTTTGAAGTGAAGTTCCTGCTGCATCGATTCAAAGAATGACGTTACCATGATCAAAATTAAAAAAAAAAACTTTTTTTTTAGATGGCCCATTATTGCCCCAATGGAAGAAATTACACTGCTACAGTAGGTCTAGGTGGCATATTTTCTAATGAGAAATCTTGGAGGAAAGTTTTCAAATCATTCAAAGTTGTCAAAGTTGTCATCAAGTTTTGGAGAACATTGGAGAACACCTATAGGTTGATTTTTAGGGTTTCAGATCTAGAAACTTGAAGAAGTAGATTAAGTAGAAAGAGAAGAGCAAGATCAGACTTTGAAGCATTAGAAAACCATAATTGGAATAATTCACCACTTTTGGGAAACAAGTCCTAGTTTCAATCAAAATTCATATTTTTTGCAGATCTAGATACCCATTTGGAAAAAAATTGTTCCCGCATATAAACCCAAATTTTGGACTAATTCATCCAACTTGGTGAATGAGTCCCAATCAACATTAAATTTGGATTTTACAGTGTTTCAAACCCCCTTCCAATCATTTCCAGATTCCCAGGTGTCCATATTCTTTTTTGTAGTTATCTATTTTGTTTCATTTGCAATTCTAGGTCATTTTGTAGGTCATTGCATTGAATTAGGGTTTAGTGTTGCATCTTGCATATCATTTATCTTTCCAAATCTAAACTTGGTGGTGAACCCCTTAGGATAAAAGCACAAAGTTGTGTCATACTTTATAAAGGAAATAACCAACACTGATCCAACTTTTAAACTTGAATCACTAAAAAGTGGGATACATGTTTTGAATTTTGAAATGATGTAAACTAGTAAAATATGTATTTTTTAGTATATTTTATGTTTTTTATTTTTTAAAAAAATTAAAAAATTATATTAAACTAGTTTTTAATAAATTAACACTAAAATTTAGTTTCTGCTAAAATGTTGAAAAATGAAGTTGTATGAGACGTCAAACCTTTTATAGTAATTTTTTTTCTTTCAAATTTTTTGTGTGTATTTATAACTTGAAACTTTAGTGCATGGATTTTTTTTTTTCTAATTTTGATAATATATATTTTAAAATAAATATTAAAATGTGTGTTAATAAAAAACTAGTTGTTTCCATCAGACATTAACTTTCATATTAAATATTTATCTAAAATGAAAAAAATATACCATCTTGAAATAGTTTCTTTTATCTAGGGCATCATATTTTTTAATTTTTTTTTAATAAGTTATTTTATTTTTCCTTGGGATGGTAATCAACCTAATATATTATGTTGATAACCTACTTTTAGTAAAAATAAAAAATAAAATATAAATAATAATTAAACTATTAAAATAAATATATTTTTGAAAAACTGCACTTATGGATCTACAAAATGGTATTTTTTATATATTTTTTTAAATGTTATTTATATTAGTAGGATTTATTGAAACTTCAAGTTTTTCAAATAATTTTATTTTTTTGGTAAATTAGACTCAAAATGGTGCTCCATATATTTTTGAGCCAACAATTTTAATTGAAAAAGTTGTGAAAGTATCTAACTTAGCTAGAATGAATCTTACTAGATCATATGTTTGACCAAAATTGATTTTTAGTTAGAAATACTTAATTTTAGTTGTCTTGATAAGTTGGCTGAAAGTGTGACACAACTTTGTGCTTTTATCCCTTATCAATTTGCATTCAACCCCTAGAATAGTCCTCTTGTAAGATATATTTTTCCTTTGTATTGGGATCTCAAGTGTTTGTTCTTGAGTGAAATTTAGTGAAGATTGTCATTCTAGGTCCTAAACCCTATAAGAAGTAAACAATTTTCCACCTTTCATTTTGGTGAACCTACATTTAGAACATCATAATTCTAATTTGGAGTGCATTATCATCCTAGATCTTTCTTGCATTAACATTGCATTAGTGTTTGCATTAGTTAACTTGCATTCTAGGGTTTTCAAAATTTGCATCAGTGAAAGTTAATATAGTTTACATTTTTGAATCTCATTTAATTGAAATTCATAAAAATATGCATTTTCACTTATGATCTATATTATAAAACATAGAAAGAATAAAATGCAATTAAACTTTTTTGAAAATTTTGAAAAAAATCCCTACTAGGACTCATTCACCACCTTGGGTGAATCAATCCCTATGCATATTCTGAATTGCATTTTCTGACATTTAAAGCTCCGCTTCTGAGTTCCTGTTTGCTCTTGTTACCTTTTTGTTCTAGTTTTGAGGCTTTTTGTTTCATATAATTCATTGCATCCAGTCAAAATTAGTTCATATTGTGCATTGCTTAAAATCCAAATTGCATCTACAACATTTCATTTCACATTGATAAGTAGTTTAGAATCTAAAATTTGCATCATGGATATGTGCTCTGGTAAGCTTTGGATTTCCTTTAAATCCCTAGTGCATGTGTCAAGTTGTGCTTTTGGAAATGACCCTAATGAAATTGAACTTATTCATGCCCGATCGACTCCTAATGCATGTCCTCATCGTGATGTTGAAATAATTGGAAAAGGCGATGACAACATGAATACATTCTTAAACGGTTGTCTTAACAACCTTGAAGCTAATGCATCCTTTTATCTATTCATGAAACAACCAATGTACCATACAATACCACCTCTTGAGATTTTTAGTTACTTACATCCTAAAACTGAAAAAAAATATGAACCTAAGTTCTCTACAATAGGTGAACCTAATTACTCTAAAAAAGTAAACACTCAACCATTTTATGTCAACAAAGTGACATAAACTCCTATCAACCTAGAAGAGACATATGTAAAAGGCTTTAAAATATTTAGTAAACAAGAATGTGATACAACAAGTAAACACAAAATTCATCAACTATTGGAACAAATACCAACTGAGGAAATCAAAGCATTAGGATAGCAAGATCCCCCTCTCAACATAAGTGATCCTAAAGAATACCTAAGGATTTGTAGTGATGGTATAGTTGTCTTAGATCCTTTTCCTGATATGAATGTCCTTCTTCCTCAATTACAAGGATGACAAGATCACCTCAGGTCCTCCTCCTCAACCTTCAACTCAATAAATTGTTGAATATAGCAAGTGCAAGAGGCCCTACAAGCTACCAAAACTAAAGTTCCCTTGTATACCACTTGAATGTGAAAGGAAACTACAACTACTTCTAAACAGAGACCTAATAACATTGCAACCAATAAAAGAAAAGATAATACTATATCTTAAAGATGTGAATGTTCCACATTGTCGATACCACAAAACTCTTGGACATAGTATTGATGAGTGTCATACATTGAAATTAGTATTGAACAACTTTCACTTCGATGGCAATGATTTCCATCGAGTGATTGCATAACATACCCTTTCCACCCGTTGTCATGTAGTAGTTGTAGAGTTTTGCATTCTCACTATTAGATGATCTCCCCCATCACCCACCTAGGCTCATTCTTGTATTGCACTCAATGGGGGAAAGAAGTAGATAAATTTTTCCTAGTAATGCACTTGTCATTGTCCATTTAACTAGTTGTCTTATTTTGGTATACCATGAACATGATTGGGATGTAGATGACCTACTTTAGGTTGTCTTGCATATGCCTTACTATTCTTTTGCATCTTTATTTTTTGTTTGTGTGATTGCACGTGTGTAATGTGATCCCCCGTGATTTTCTATTTGATGTTCTCTCTCTTTGTGACATTCCTCTATTTGTACCTCCATTCTT
>VDFB02369869.1:0-33287 GCA_007258455.2 Sequoia sempervirens | reverse complement strand
GATAGCTTCTTATTGAATTTTTCAACCAAAGAAATCCAGAATGATTCCGAAGGTTTAGAACAAAGAGGTAAGCCAAGATAGGTTGATAGAAGAGGCTCAACTCGGCATCCAAGAATCCGAGCAAGTTTGACTTGTCTATACTCCGAAGTATTGATGAAAAAAATTAAACTCTTAGCCCTGTTGACAACTTGCCTAGAAGCAGATTCATAAAGATTCAGATTTTTTTTAAAGTCTTAGCTTCAGTCACAGTAGATATTCCCATGAGAATGGTGTCATCAACAAATTGCTGGTGGGAATAGGTAAGAAGAGAAGAAGAAGAAGGTCTTAAGCCGACAAAGGATCTTTGATCAATAAGCTTTTTAATATTTCTCCCCAAACTCTCAGCCAAGATAGTAAACATAATAGGAGAAATAGGATCTCCCTATCTAAGGCCTCTAGAGGTATGAAAAAACCTTGATGGTGATCCATTCACAATGACAGAGGAGGTAATTGTCGAAACAAGCTGGTTCACCAACTGAATAACTCTATTATTAAAACCAAACTTGTCCAGGATTTTAAACAAGAAATTCCAATCAACCTGATCATAGGCTTTGGAAATGTCCAATTTAAGAATAAACCCTTTTAGTTTTCAAACCATTAATCTGATGTAAGTTCCCGCGAATAAAAGTAGTCAACATAATCCGTAATGTCACCTACCTCGCATAAAACCATTTTGTTAAGGGGCAATAGTTCAAAGCTACGTAAAGTATCTTTGAAGCACACCTTGGAAATAATTTTGTAAATAGAATTACACATGCTGATCGGGCCGGGGTGCTTGAAACTCAAGCCCTGTGTTTTAGGAATAAGGACTACAAAAAGTAGTATCTAATCTTTCTAAATGTATCGCCTTTGATCCAAAGAATTCCCTTGATGCTGTCTACCACATCCAACTCAACAATTTTCCAAAACACTTGGAAGAAGAATAAAGGAAAACCATCAGGTCTAGGAGCTTTGTTTCCATCAAAAGATAAGACAACTTTCCTTATTTCATCTTTGGAAGGAATAGCAGTGATTAAGGAATTTTCATTATGACCAACCACTTGAGGTATAGCATCAATCAAGGAATCTTGAGCTTCAGTAACAATCTCTCCATTACAGGAAATAAGGTTGCTAAAGAAAAGGACAGCTTGTTCCCTGATATCATCTTCTTCCTTAAATCTAGTCCCATTAGAAACAATACGAGTGATTCTGTTAGCAGCCCTATGTTTCGAGGCAGACAGATGAAAGAATCTGGAATTTCTATCTCCCTCAGTCAACCAAGACACCCTAGATCTTTGTCGCCAAAACACTTCCTCTTTAGCAATGATGTCATGCAATTGAATGAGGAGTTCATTTTCCTTTTCTCTATAATTTTCAATGTATCCCCATTTCTGGATTTTAACTTGAATCTCCTGAATTTTGCCCTGAATTTCTATTTTAGAGCCAAAAATATTCCCAAATGCATCCTTTTTCCACCTTCGCACATTAGTTTTCACTTCCTTTAATTTTTTAGCAATCCTGAACATTACTGTGCCAGAAATATCTATATTCCACCAACTGCGAATTTCCTCAAAAATTTGAGGATGAGAAAGCTAGAATTTTTCAAATCTGAAAGGGAAGTTCTTTTTCAACTTAGTAGGGTCCGCTAAAAGACAAATGGGAAGATGATCAGATCCTACCCTTGACAAGGCTCTCAAAGCACAAAAATAGTCTATAAACCATTGACCAGAAATAAGGGCCCTATCAAGCCTCACTTGGATCAATTCAGGCCCTAATCTCCTATTAGTCTAGGTATAAGAAGCCCCTTGAGGGTCTAAGTCAACTGCTCAATCCAGAATTTCTCATTATTTGTTGTCCTGTCTATCGCTCCATTTTTCTGTCAATAAGAAGATCACTAGTTAGAGATTCCTCCCTGAAGATCCGTTTATTCCTCTCCTTCCACATATGACACATGACCAAAGATGGCTCCAATATCTAGATTCCATGCCAATAGCCGTTCTTATTTGCAATCAGCTAGCTATTCAAAAAGTCCCAAAGCTTAACTTTCCTTGGTCCCTGGAGCCAAAAGGCCCCTTGCAACCAATCCCAATAGGAGGCAGCCATAAGACATGTGAGAAATAGGTGATCGACGCCTTCCTCCTGTTTCTCACATAATACGCATGTAGAAGGGCCAACAATCCCAATTCTTTTTAATATTTCACCTGTAAGACAATGTTGATGAAGGGCCACCTAAAGGAATGCACCAGCTTTGGACAACACTTTCCATATCTTCTCCTCAATATGAGCTAATTGGATACGGTATCCCAATTTGGCCAAGTATTCCCCAGACACAGCCCCAAACCATATTATTGTATCCTCTCTATTGCTCAGATTAGTCATCCTATTGGTTAGCTCCTAAGCCACTTCCTCTTTCAATTCTTGTAGTAGTAGCATAGAATCTAAATATTTCCACTTGTAATGACCGCCTACTATATCATCACCTCGACACACATAGTTTTCTACCTTGGTTTCAAATTCCTCCTGAAGCTTGTCCACATATTGGCCCAAATTGAACATTTTTGTCAAAAGTTTATGGCCATCCCAAGAGTCTGTCCAGAATAGAGCCTGCCTACCATACCTAATTCCTCAAGGAATGTGATTGGTGATTAAGGACCTATAGTTTATAATGTACTTCCACACCGCTGATCGTCGTTCAATATTTTCTATTCTTAAGATTATAGAGGGCTCCCCATTATCCAAATATTTGTTCTGTAGGATATGGCACCATAGCTTATTAGGGTATTTGTACATCTTCCAAACCAATTTGGTGCCCAAGGCAGTATTCTGGAGTCTAATCTTTCACAATTTAGCCTCACCATCCTCTTTTGCTTTAAATTCCATATCCCAACCTATGGGTGATATTCTTTTTTCATTCTTGGAGCCTTCCCATAGGAATTTCTTCAAGACCCTTTCCATGTCATCCTCTACCTTCGTAGGTGCTTCATAAGACATAGTATATATCAGGATTGTAGACAATACCACCTTAACCATTGTTATTCTCCTATCCAGTCTAAGCCAATTATTCTTCCATGTGATTTCCTTATTTCTACACTTTCCAATCACTTCATCCCAATGCTTTGCTTTGCACATTCCATCAAAATATTTCACCCCTAACAATTTTGCTGGCAATTTCCTTGCTTGAAATCCCAATATTGCAATGATGGCCTATTGTAGTGGCAACCTTGTATTGAAGAAATATATACATGATTTCTCCTTATTCATTTTCTAGCCCGATTGTTCTTCGTAATTGCCAAGCAACCCTTTGATACATATAGCTTCGCTTATGCTTGCCTCTCGAAGTAGATTGGTGTTATTAGCAAATTGTGAATGGGAAACCAAATCCACATTTGGAGCCACCCGTACACCCTTCCATTCCAACTATTGGCATATCTTTTTGATGGCACAACTTAAGGATTTAGCCATGATCACAAATAAGAATGGTGATATGGGGTCACCCTATCTGAGTCCATTGGTGGCTTGAAAGAAACCATGTAGAGTCCCATTTAACGAGACAGAGAAATTGAAAGAGGAGATGCAAAAGAATATAAGTTTGCACCATTGAATTTTGAATCCCAACTTCTCCATTACCTTCATAAGGAAGCCCCACGACCATACTTTATCATATTCCTTACATATGTCCAATTTGATTATCATCCCTGCCGCCCTGCTTGACTTAAGTGTATGCATGACCTCAAAAAGTAGCAGGATGCAATCGATGATTTCCTGACCAGGAACGAAACCATTATGTTATGTGGAAACTATCTTTCCCAACACCAGTTTGAGTCTATTGGCAAGCACTTTAGCTATCACCTTATATATAGTGTTGCATAATGAAATGGGCTTGTAATCGCTGAAGTATTGGCATTCAGGTTTTTTCGAGACCAAAGCTATCACCAAATTGTTTAGATCCTTCACAAACCTCTTAGTCCTATGACAATTTTCCACAAATTTCCAAAGGTCATCCCCAAAAAAGCTTCAACATGATTGGAAGAATCTTGTTGTGAACCCATCAGGCCTCGATGCCTTATCTGGGTGTAGTTAAAATAAGGTAGTCTTAACTTCTTCTTTAGTCACCATGTCACACAACATATTGTTATCAACTTCACTTGCCTGCTTGCTTATTAGTTCTAGGATACTACCCCCTTCCATTTGTAGCCTTTGGTCTCTAAGTAGGTGCTTAAAAATTTTGATAGTCACCATGCACACCTCAAACAGATGATGAGAGGTGAGACCCTCCATGGTCTGAATTTCTTCTATCTTGTTAGCTGCCCTCCTAGCCAGCACCGAAGCATGGAAGAAATTGGAGTTTGAGTCACCCTCACTAAGCCATACCTCCTTTGATTTGTCCCTCCAATAGATTTCATCCCTCTTAAGGTCCTCAACCAACATTGCATTCAACTCTTTCCCTTGAAGAATTCATCATTCCTCATGTCATCTTTGATTATTTTCTCATTGAGGGCTTCCAACTCATTTTCCACCTTGGATTTCTCCAAAAATATATTTTGGAACTTCACCTTATTCCAAACCTTTAGATTTTGCTTAATGATCTGTAGTTTTTTTACTACTTTGAAACTGATCAAACTTCCCACCCTAGCTTCCTTCCACTAGGTTTCTAGTAGGCCAACAAGGCTACTATCCCGCCACCACATATTCTGGAATTTGAAACTTGTATTTACTAATTTTGACCGATCAATGATCATTAATTCCCTTGGGAAGTGGTCCAAAATCAACATGGGAAAAATGCCAGCTTTGACTTGCATACAAAATTTTCTCCAAGACAAAGAGACCAAAAATCTATCCAATCTTTCGGTGATAGCAATGAAATCCTTATGCTTATTAGTCCAAGTAAAGACACCATTCTTTGTAGGACAATCAACTAATCTAGCCTCCACCATGAAGCATCTGAAGTCTATAGTTGCCTGAGAGACACTTCTAACCCCACCACTCTTCTTTGACAAATCCAAAATGACATTAAAATCTCTGCAAATGATCAATCTGTCCCTTAAGAAAGGGTGAGAAAAGTCTAGAACCGAGCTCCAAGGAGTGGCCTTCTCTATTTTCGTCGGGCCGTAGACATTAATGATCACAAAGTGATAGTTAAGACCAAGATCAATCACCTTAGCTTCCAACCAATTTGCAGATGAACCAATAAAATCCAGAGAGACCGTAGCTTCTTTCCACATGAGTCCTAATCCTCCTGCATTACCCCAAGAGTCCTAGAAATAACCATTCCAATGTCGACAATACTTCAAAAAATTCATCCTATCTTCAATAGAGAGCTTAGTTTCTTGTAGCAAAATAATATTATTTATGCTTTTTTGAAAATGATGCCTAACTAGGCATCGCTTGTTAGGGGCCTTCAAGCCCCTGACATTCCATGTTGTTATATTCATTGTTTCCCAAGGGAGGGGCTTCCTCCCTTGGTATTTAAGAATTTAGTAATGCTTGGGAACTTCTTTGCAGTTGCCTCCTTTTCCCTCAATTGCTTGAAGGATTTCCTTCCTCAGGGGTTACCAGATGTGTTAATTTTTCCCACACCCAGGTGCTTTGCAACTGATTGGGAGACGCATCTATCATCGATAACATCTAGCGCATCATCCGAGTCAACATTTGAATCGAGGTTATCACTTACCAAGGAGGCGACCTCAGCAACCTCTGCTTGCTCCAAATCTTGACTCTTCCCTTGAAGAGGGAACTTCAGCTGTGAATCATCTAGTTGCTTTCCATCATTCAGTGCCTCAAGGGGTTTTTTAGGAGGCATCATAGCCATACCACCATTCGTAACATCACCCAATTGATTTTTCTTCACTTTAGAGGTAGTAGGAGAGAACCCGTGGATAGAAAGAGGCATATACACATGTGGTTTCTTCCTCCAAACTCTTTTCCTTCCTTTGGTACATTCCAACTATCTATGATCTTGAGCACTGCAATTGAGGCAATTTTTTTTTTAGTCTTCAACTTCTATCTTCTGGAACCAGCGATCCCCATCCACCAAAAGAAAATTTTTATTGGGAAAGGTATCAATTTCCACAACTTTTAGTCTGGCATATTTGTATAGGTCTCCATCCAAGATACTCATGTCAATCTCTATTAGGGATCCCACAGAATGACTGATTTTTTCTAGACAATCTCTAGTCTAGTACTCCATCAGTAGATTGTAGAGCCGGATCCAAACAGGCTGGTCATATGGTCTCATTTTTACCAGATCAAAGTTTTGATTCTAGGGTTGCATGTATAGGGGGTATCATTCATGAACCACATGTCACCCTTCATGACCCACTTTTTCATATCTGCATTTGCAAAAACTACTAGAAAGAAACCTTTTGGTAGGAACCTTATTAATACTTTTGAATCCCACTGCTCTTTGATCCAAAACTTGATCGATGCTCTATTAGGCGTACCTCCAATGAAGCGACATTGGAATGCAAAGTCCTTAAGAATAGCCGAGTTTACCTTGATTTCCTCTGCTACATTAATTTCCAACCCTCATACTTTCTGATTAGGGATCCATTCCTCCGTCAAAGCCCAACCTCCTTCAGGCCACTTAACATTCCATACTTTTGTGGCCCTATGATTTTTTCTCGATCTATTGTGGGCTGACCAGTCCTGGCAACCCTTTCTCCTCCTTCTTGACCTTTTCTAGTGAGTTGAATATGGCTGATTCCTATTTTGGTTATGCTCCCATGGTGAATCTGGTGAATCATGCCTTTTTTGAGCTGCTTCCAATCCTTCCACAGAGGTAGGAGATTTAGGGGTATCATTCCTTTTATGAACAAGGGAACTTCCATCACCAAGATCTATTTCCTTCCTCCAATAAAATGGGTGGCACTTGTCCACCCATCGCCCTTCTACAAATACCCATTGCAGCTGATGAAATTGTTGCGAACCTAATGGTTTTTCCTCGACAACCACATCCCCCCATCGTAGCTTTGCATTGTCATCTCTTCTTTGGTGCTCACCATCATTCTTCAGAATCTCACCATCCTTCCCTACTTTGCCAACTTTCTCTCCTCTGTGAGCCTACTCCAGTTCGTGCCATCTTCCCTATTTCTTCATATATAGTATTTTATATTTAATATATAGAAATAAATATACAATAAATTTAAACATCTAATTACATAATTAGATCTATTTATATAAGAATGTTCATCTTATATGAAAAAAATTATATATATAATGCTGGAAAAATAAAGTAAAGAGAGGGTAAGAAATAGTATTTTTCAATACAAGATCAAATGGGTGATAAGACCAAATAAGTGGACATTCCTTTCTTTATAAAATAAGGTGTTTAGTAAAGTAATTTTTATTACTTAACTTTCTTTGATACAAAACAAATGGGACTAATTTTCACATTGTATATTGGTACATATAAATGATGAAATATATTGGCTTTCAATTCTATTTATTTCTTCTCTTTATTTTTAAATATAAATTTTAATTATTTTTTTAATGTATAATTTTAATTTTTTTATCTTAGTTATATATTATTTATTTGTTTGAAAAAATTGTGTTCTCATTTATGACTACATTATTTTGTAGAAAATAAATTTAATGTGAATAATTACACCATTTTAAGATTGACAAGTGTGCTATTTGACATAGATGAAATTATAAAAGATTACTAAAAATGATGAAAATAAGAAAAATAATTTAAAAATAAAACTATTATTATTCTATGGGAAGGAAAGCCTTAAACCACTTTTATTAATATTAGTTTTTCATTGTCTATTCTTTAATCATTTGTAGAAGAAGAAAATTTACATGAATTTTTTTTGATAGTTTCTAAGTCAAATGTAGGTGTTAAATAATGAAAAGAAAATCTAGTTATTAGGGAGGATGATAAAAAATACTACTTTCAATGACTATCATTTTATTAATTATTTATGTTAATATGAATAAATGATTAATCAAATAAATTTGATGAAAATTAGTATTTAATTATCCATTTAATTTTTTTGATGAATAGACATCTATATCTTTAGACTTTTAATACAAATAATGTAATACATCTTTTAGTCACTATATTTTTATTTTTATATTTCAACTAACACTTTAAATGACACTTCAAAATAATTTATTCTTAATAAAATAACTCAAATTCATTTCTACAAATTTAAAAAAATACTTAGTCAACCCTTATTATGTAATTAACTAAAAATGAATTATAATACATGTAAATACATATATAAAGTAATACATCAACAATCAACTTCATGTTTTCAAATTCATTTGTTCACAAAATTATCAAAATATTAATAGATATTGATATCAATATAGACAAATTTTAAAGTATATAAGTGTAATATAAAATTTAGATTATCTTATGTATAATTAAATTATGTTTATTAAAAAAATAAGGCTCAAAATAGAAAATTGGACATGAATAAAATGCAAAAGTAAAATTTATTTATAAATTGTTGAAATAGAAAATTGAAATGACATAAATTGGGAAATGATTCTCTAGAGGTTTTTTTTGCTAGATGTCCACATTCCCACAATATCATCTAAAATGTACTTTCTTAGTCTAGGTTTTGTGCTTTCATTTAGACACATCAAGAAAGTCAAGTTTCTATATGAAGCCAAGAATGCATCACAAAAAAGGCTATAGTTTACATAACATAAAAGTATGGTAATACTCTAATAGAGTATAATCCATGTTTGTGAGGATACAAAATAAGGCATAAACTAAAACTGATGAGAATAATAGATATCACCAAAGATAAGAAATATGAATCCTCTACTATGAGTTGTGTCTTCAATGCAGTGCATTACCTCTTATGATGAGCTTGTACCTAAAGCCCTTAACATCGAGAGAACCCTAATATCACATGGAAATAGACAAGTATATAGAGACAACCACCCATCCACTAGTTCTAACAAAAAATTGTCACTTTTGGTCCAAGAACAAGAATGTTACTGGTGATGGTGTTGTTGATGCAAAGGTGGTCTTAACTGCTCCAAGGAAAGAAAACATCCAAACCATAAAACACTCAACATGGACAACAAAGAACAAATAGTGCTCCAAAAATATAATTCACTTCATTAGGGGAACCTATGGAAGATGTGTTGAAGTGGTTGATACAGTCTAATATTATCACACTCCTAGATTTCTCAAACTATCAAGAGCCACAAGATTAAAAAAAAAATACTAAGTCAACCCTTATTATGTACTTAACTAAAAATGAATTATAATACATGTAAATACATATATAAAGTAATATATCAACAATGAACTTCATGTTTGCAAATTCATTAGTTCATGAAATTATAAAAATATTAATAGATATTGATATCAATATAGATAAATTTGACAGTATATAAGTGTAATATAAAATTTAGATTATCTTATGTATAATTAAATTATGTTTATTAAAAAAATAAAGCTCAAAATAGAAAATTGGACATGAATAAAATGCAAAAGTAAAATTTACAAATAAATTGTTGAAATAGAAAATTGAAATGACATAAATTGGGAAATGATTCTCTAGAGGTTTTTTTTGCTAGATGTCCACATTCCCACAATATCATCTAAAATGTACTTTCTTAGTCTAGGTTTTGTGCTTTCATTTAGACACATCAAGAAAGTCAAGTTTCTATATGAAACCAAGAATGCATCACAAAAAAGGCTATAGTTTACATAAAGTAAAAGTATGGTAATACTCTAATAGTGTATAATCCATGTTTGTGAGGATACAAAATAAGGCATAAACTAAAACTGATGAGAATAATAGATATCACCAAAGATAAGAAATATGAATCCTCTACTATGAGTTGTGTCTTCAATGCAGTGCATTACCTCTTATGATGAGCTTGTCACTAAAGCCTTTAACATAGAGAGAACCCTAATATCACATGGAAATAGACAAGTATATAGAGACAACCACCCATCCACTAGTTCTAACGAAAAATGTCACTTTTCATCCAAGAACAAGAATGTTAATAGTGATGGTGCTGTTGATGCAAAGGTGGTCTTAACTACTCCAAGGCAAGAAAACATCCAAACCATAAACACTCAACATGGACAACAAATAACAAATAGTGCTCCAAAATGATAATTCACTTCATTAGGGGAACCTATGGAAGATGTGTTGAAGTGGTTGATACAGTCTAATATTATCACACTCCTAGATTTCTCAAACTATCAAGAGCCACAAGTCAAACCTCGTAGCTATAAAGAAGATCATTTTTGTGAATTTCATAGCTACAAAGGTCATAACACACAAAATTGTTTTAGACTGAAACATCTAATAGATGATCTTATTGAACAAGGAGACATTCATGTCAATCAAAAATATGGGAATGAAAATATAAATTTTTTTACAAACCTTATGCCTGACCATACACAAGAAAAGGATATAGGAAAGGCATCAACCTCAAAAATATAAACAATACTTGTGATACCACAATGGGACATATTTATTTATCACAACATGAAGAATTAGACATGTATCAAGATACTATTTTAAAACAAAGTCCAAACCCTTCAACAATGTTTAGCACTATTTTACACCATAATGACATCAAGTGGATATCAGATTGTGATATCTCTCCCACATATGACTCAATGATTGGGAATGTTAAAGAAGCTCCAAATGAGCCAAAAATATCCCTTGTTGCACCCATACCCACAAACTATTGTGAAGAGTCTTTTAACGATGATGTATCATTCACCCAAGGATCATGTCAAGAGGCAGATCTTGAGGATAACAATTTAGTTATTCTAAATCAAATTAGGATCAAGAACCCCTATCCCCATAATTTCACCAAGAGCTAAGGGGCATCTTCCAAACCATTTTAAACTCCAAAGATGTCCCCGATATAACCAGTGAGATGTTTCTTTCTAATGAGCATATAAATGTTTTTCATTAAAAACATGAGTCTCCCACTCTTGATATTACTACACAAGAGCAAGAAATGGTCAAGATTCTTGATTCTTATAGTGATTGTGCATCATCAATATCTTGTGAGTCAGCATCAACATCTTTTGAAGTAGTATCAACAAAGAATGATGTCATAGAACCAGAGCAAATAACTCATATTCTTGAATAGTAGGAACCCATAGCAATATCATGTGTTCATGACAAGTCATATTCAGTGGCTATGGATTAGAGGGTACATTATTAGGGAAAAAGATTAGGTATTGATAATAGCTTCACAACACAGAGTGAAATTTTGTCTACAACATACATCAACATATGGGTCATGGAGAATCATTATGATGAAAATGTTGTTAATGCTACAACTAGTTGTATTTTGAGTTGGCATTCACCCACCATCTCATACACAAATTGGGACCAACATAAAAGAAGAATTCCTATCAAAGCAACGTGAAGATCATAAAAAAAAATGAATTCATCAAGCAAAAAGGACAAAGAAAATACAAATGGATACCAAAGAAAATAAAAGAAAATCATCCCTCAAAAACTCCATTAGTCAAAGAAACCATGGGGAAAAATTAAAAATGGAAGTATATCCATCAAAAGAGTCCTCAAATACAAAAGAAAACCTGTCAAGTAAGGAATAAAGTATATCCAGTGGTTGGTCCTAATTCCATGACAATCTCCATTCCCACCCATCATTGCTCATCTTCCCAAGTTTGGAGAGTC
The DNA here is from genome assembly GCA_007258455.2 of Sequoia sempervirens. Taxonomy (NCBI): domain Eukaryota; kingdom Viridiplantae; phylum Streptophyta; class Pinopsida; order Cupressales; family Cupressaceae; genus Sequoia; species Sequoia sempervirens. Next base: position 21,624 of record VDFB02369869.1, on the reverse strand, counting down.
AAAGGTTCCAAACTATCAAAAAATCCATCTAATATTCCTTGATGCATGACACCATACACTCCATTCACAATAATCCAATTCTCACATTGACCATGTGTTAGCAGCTACCCTTCATAATAAGGATTATGAAGGCTCTTTATCGCAATGTGCACACATAGACAAGGTTAATTCTGGTATCCACAAGGCAGATCAAAATTCTTCAAGCTTGTATTCAAGTGATCGTATCTTAATAAAGCAACTTCTTTAGGAAGGATATCACTGACATGCTATGATAGTGACCTCTACATCAATGCCACAAGGTGGTTCAACATGAGGGTAAAATTTTGAAAAAAAAAATATATATAGTAAAAATAAAAATCATCCTCTAGTGAAAACCACTACGGTGGTACTTTGGGCAAGTACTATGATGAAAACATGGAAAACAAGCATCATGAGTAGAATCAAGTGTCTATATGATCCTTTTGAGACAGAAGCATCTCATATTTGTCATGATAAATCCAATGTTCCCTCCATCCATCCAATCCAGATTCATCCAAATATTCCACATTATCTTGATCTTGACAAAGATTCGACATATACTTCAACTCTACTCATGGAAGACTTTTGACAAGACATTTACCATTTTATCTCATGAAGTCCCATAGACTATATCTAGCATGCTAAAACTCTATCAAACTCTCCACATATACATTAACTATCTTGGTTATCCATTGTATTATGAAGAATTGATAGACACTAGGCGTAAGTTATTGCACTCTTGTTTTCAAATAACTCTTGATCCATGTATTACATCTCACAATGTGACATCGACATCATATTATAGGTATTGTTTGCCTCAAAATCTCTCAAAAATCCTAAAAACATTCATAAAAATTCATCAAAATCTAAAAGATCCAAATCTTGTATAGCCGAAAGACTAAAAATATCAAAATCCTATATAGCTAAAATCCAAAAACATTCACAAAATTGTAAATTCAAAATACAAAACATCCAAAAAACATCAAAATCCCTTTAAAGGTCAAAACATCAAAATCCAAAAAAAAGTACCCTTGTCGAACTACGTCGTCTCTGAGCTTGAACGTAGGAAAGAAAATCATTGATGTGCCTCCAAGACACCCTAAGTTAGTATTTTAGGATTCCATCATAATAATATGACATTCCATCACATGTCCATTTCTCATCTTTTAAATAGGTCAAGTCAGTCAAACTATGCAGTCTTTGCGAGTATAACGTAGGCAAGGCTTATCTTTGATCAGCCCCCGAGGCCCCTAGTATAGTTCTTTTAGGTTAGCTTCTTGGTCGAATATTCTGTCAAAAATCCTTAAAAATTTAAATATCTCAATAGCCTCAAACATCCAAATATCTCAAAAGTCTTAAACATTTAAATATCAGAAAACAAAAAAACATTCAAAATCTCATAAAATCTCAAAAACACTTAGAAAATGTTCAAAAGACCTAAAAAACATCAAATATATTAGAAAAACCCTAAACAACCTCAAATAATTGAAAACATAAACATTTGCATAAACTTTCAAAATGATGCAGAAATAGCCTCAAAACATTTCAAAATACCAAATACATTGAAATATTCTAGAAAATCCAAAACTACCCATCCCATTTCACTTTCACCTACAATAAACCTTCTTCCATAATAAATCAATCATCATCTTCAACCTTTGGTAAAACAAGTAGAAAAAAAGAGTCACAAGTCATAAAGTGAGAACCTAAGTGTCAAAATGTAAAGTCTAGATCATAGGTAAATGCATCAGTGAATTTTATATCAGTGGCTCATCATAGCATCATCATCATAAACAAAATCATCTGATCAACATGTCCTAGGATGTATCCTTCCTGTGATGGATATTAGTATCAAAATTGTCTTAGGAAAGAGATATAGATAACACTGATTGTTTGTCTTTGATTTTTCTTTTGATTCATCCTAATGGTCCATTCCAAGGACCTCTCGATGATGTCTATAAAAATGATTTAGAGAGTAAGGAATGGGGCATTGATCATTATCTTTTGTTTCTTGTGCTTGTGGGTATTCTTGTAAAATAATCTTGGCACATACTTGCTTAGTTGTGTGTAGGAAAGTTGTTTGAAGTACATTATTGACTACTGTGTATGCTTTGGTCTGATATATTCTAAGCTTCTGACCTACATTCCAACGAGGTTTCCAGAGTATGTCAAGGTGTGAAAAAAAAAATCCTATTTGTTTGTAGAGTCAAAGTCCATTACACTAGGTACAATGCCATGCTGGTTTTCAATACATTGATGCATCATGTCTATGTGTTATATCAAAAATGAGGAATGACAGAAAATCCCAATCCCATGATATGAGAAAATCATCATCATCATGCATCTCTCATTACCATCTCTAATAAAGTGTTGGTGCATCATGGACTTGTTAGACTTTTGAATCAATCTCAAAATCAATAGTCAATCCATTCATCTTATTCTTCTATCTTTACTAACAATTCTATCTAAGCATCAAATCTATGTGATCTACATCAAAATATACATTAGGCTACCCATAGTCGATGATTGTATATCCATCATGAAATCTGTCTACATAAATATTTGAGCTATCATGACAACAATCCCTCTTCTGCTGGGGCACAGTGGGGCATCTATATCATCTTTATCTCAACAATTTAAAAAGTTGCAGCTCTTTGATTCAAAAGAAACTTGAAATCTCAAGCATCTCAAGCGTAAGTCTGATTTTCACCTATCATGAGCCCGATAAGAACATTTTATTCCCCAATCAATCTCTCGAGGTGGAAACCAACCATCTTTCAATCATATCGATATCAAATCATCTAATGGATTTTATTCCTAGACTTGATAGAAAATCTTGATCAATCTATCAAATCAATCATCATTGGGATATATCATTCCCTATTAATGCTCATGTTATTTAATACAATCCTTGCATTGTTGTGAATCCTCAACAATGTCATCAATCAACCAATCAGATTGATCAACTTTAGCTTGGATATCAACATCTCAAAGAGATCATTGATATCCATTTTAGATCATCATCGCCATCAAAATCAACATTGGAATCAGCATCAGTCTTTGAACCAATGCAATGAACATTGCTTGAAAGAGGGGAAAAATGTACACTTAAAAATGTCTCAATGAATCACAATTGCTAACTAACATCATTTCATCCTAAAACCCATCCTCTTTTTGCTTGTTTAATTAAACAAGCCTAATTATTTAAATAAATGCCTCATTTTCACCTATTAATCTAATTGACCTAATTGGGTTAATTCACCCCCTCTCACACTAACATTTAATCTGATTTAATTAAATAATTCAAATTATTTAATTTTAACCCTAACTCCCCTTATATTATTAAATAACCTAAACTATTTAATTAAATATCATATTTGCATCTCCTTTTCATTAAATAAATCAATAATTTAATGAATATCCTTACATTCCTGATTTTGCACATTCAAATCTAGTTTTAATTAACTAAATTTCTAATTTCCCTCTCATCCACTTGCATAGGGAATATTCCAAAGGAATATTCTCCTAGTTTTCTACAAAAAAAAAGGTAATGATTACTCCAAACAAACATTGAAACAACTTTTTAAAGTTATTGCAAAGTGTTTTTTTTTGCATGATTGTGAGCCCTTGATCTTTTCTTGATCCATGTGATCTTTGATTCTCATCCATTGATGATAATCCTTGATCCATGTTTCATCATCCTTTCATTTGTGACCATTGATAGATCAAATCAATCTCATCCATTGCTTTTTCATTTGTGACTTCTTGAGAAAGTTAGCTTGTGACATGTGTGTAGGTCAAAAGTGTGTTTGTTTGGAACAAATGAGAACCCTTGATTAAATCTCATCTTACATTCTCACTCATTGATTAGAATCCATGATCCATGCCTCCTCTTGCTTTCATCCTTGACCCTTGATTAATCTTTTTGATCTCAACCCTTCATTTCTCATTTTCTTTCCTATAAATAGAACACTATTTGGAGGCAAATGAATCCATCTTTCAATTGCAAACTTATGTTTTTCAATTCACTTACACTCACACTCATACTTTACTCACATTTATCATATTTTAGTTCATTTTTAGTTGCATATTAGCTTTAATCTTCCATTAATGGCTTCCATGATAACATAGATGCATACATTTAGCTTATTTGATTTTTAGGATTTTAATATTTTTAAGCTTGCATACATTTAGAGTAGATTTGCATACACCCATATCAATCATCTTAATATAAATCATGTTAAAATAGCTTGCATCATATTCATTTAGCTTTAAATCATGTTTTCATACACATCTATCAATGGTTTCATTAGTTTTCTTCAATAAAATTGATTTAAACAAGCTCACTATCCAAGCAATTGGGAAAGGGTCACCATTCTACATCAATGCAACACCACTCTCCTAATAGGATAAGTTTCAATGTCTTAGATTAGAGGGTTTTCAAGCTTTCATGATTTAGAATGTTAGTTTTAATGTCTTCTTTGTCTTTTTTTATAGTGAATGATCTTATTGAAATTAATGCTTAGTAGGTTAAATATGCCTTGAATTCGTATGGATCGGGTTTAGTTAACCTTCACTATGTCACTGGTCACAAGGACATACATCTTGTACTACATACAATGTTTTGTCTTCCCCATTTGAATATCTTGGATCTTTTATGTGAAGGTTTGTAGTTGAGATGATATGTCCAAGGGACCAATTATTGGTGATGAATGATATGTATTATATTGTGGAATGATGAATGAGTTAAATAATGGATCTTGGTAAGGCGGTACAATTATATTGTATTGATCATTTGGAGGATTGTTTGAATTGGTAGGTGGTGGTGTGAAGGCATTGTATTGGCCATATTGATTTTGATTCAAAAATATTTGTTGAGGGTTTGGTTGCAAGTTTTGTTGTGTAAAGATTTTTTTTTGCAATCTTGTAGTTGTCATTGTGCTTGCAATTCTTGTAATTTTTGTTGTGTTTGTTGATATGTGATGCCTTGTTGAGGGGATGGAATATGTTGTTAATGTTGTAGAAGAATTTTCTTTATGGTGATTTTGTGAATTGAATGAAATATGATCTTTTTTGTTGATGTTGTGGATGAATGTTGTTTTGTTGATGATTTTGTGAAGTGAAAATATGACCTTGTTGTTGATGGTGTGGAAGAATGTTTTATTTTTATGGCATGGAATTTTGTTGAGGAGATGCTTGATATTGATATTTTTGTTGATGTTGATGATATTTTTTATTTTGTTGTTGTGGATGTTGAGGATTTAGCTGATTTTGATGATGTTATTTTTTATTTTGCTACTGTGGATGTTGATATTGGATATGTTGAGATTGATGATATTCAGGTGGCTGATTTTGATATTAAGGTGGTTTATTTTGAGATTGATGTGGTTTATTTTTAGATTGAGGCGGTTGATTGTGAGATTGAGGTAGTTGATTTTAAGATTATTGATGTTGATGTTGAGGTGGTGGATTTTGAGATTGTTGATGTTGTTGACAATTAAAACCATTCAAGCCCAGGTTTTGAGAAGGTACATTTACCCCATAACTTCTCATGTTTAAACCTTGAACATTGAATGTTGGTGGTTGTTGATGTTGTTGAGTGTTAGGATTATTCAAGCTCAAGTTTTGAGAAGGTACATTTACCCCATGATTTTTCATATATTTTTACAAAGATTCACTATCATAAGGTTGATTTATTATTGCTAGGTATGCAAAGGTTTCATCTAAAGGTTTTTCTTTGAGTGTATTGACATCAAAATTTTATGGAAGTTTAGTCCCACTTTGTGCTAGTTTCAACAGGTACAAGTTGGGATCTAGATTCATCATGGTCTCTATGATGTGATGAAGAGTTGGATCTTATGACATTTGAAGAAGTTCATCGGGGGTAAATTCCTTATGTTTATTTGTAGTCATCTATGTAAATTGCTTCAATTTGTGATGCTTGAGGTGGCAATTGAAATTAATTTGTGGTATTAAGAATTCTAGATGGTAAATCTCAACTATTTCTAGTCATTGGAATGTTTGACCCAATTTGATTAGCCTCCATGTTCTTTTTGGATTGTGACCTAATTGTGACCACACAAGTTGTGACCTCCTTTAGATATATTTATGATGATGTTTTACTCAAATATATGTGTTCAAATTTTTTTTCAAATTTGGATAAAATTGACACCTTAACTAATTTTGGATGAATTGTTTAAAATGGAATTTGGTTGGATGAAATGGTATGAAACTTTCAATATAGACAACATTTTGAATTAGATTGAGGATTTGTGTTTGATTTTGATGATAATGAATTTGCAACCTTAAGAGCTAGACTTGTGAATCTAAGGTATGCTAACTCACCATGATTTGATAATAATTTGACTTAATACTTGAAAAATAGATTATTTTTGAAGAAATATGACAAATTAAGAAGTGATGTGTGAAGATCTAGTTTCAAATGGATAATGTCTTAAATCAAGTTGTTGTTTGAGTGAATTGAACTTGATGGTTTTTCTTGTTGTTTCAAAAAGGTTGATCCAAAATAAAGGCAAGTGAGGTTTTGATGTTTCCAAAATTAAGCTAAAAGAAATAATTTTGTTGATGTTTTGAGTAATTCAAATAGTTATTAGTTTAATTTTCATGAATTTTAGACCATTTAATGTTTGTAAACCAAAATAAAAAATCAGCAAAGTGTTTTGAATTTTATTTTTTTGAAGTTTTGAAAAAGGCATCATTTTATTTTTCTACAAAGGCATCAGTATTTGCAAAGGTATCGATGTTTGATGGTAGTGTTAGACTATCCAAACAAAGGTGTCACTATGCAAATTTCTATTTACTCTGACAAATGTTTCGTGATGTGAAAAAGTATCAATGTGCAAACAAAGGTGCCACTTTAATAAAAATGGAAGTGTCAATTTGTATAAAAGCACCACACTTTTGGGACAAATGCATCGATTTGTTAGAGAATGATCTTTAATTTATGTGACTTGACCTACTTTGTTTGATGTTTTAACTTTTGCAAAAACACAGTATACAATGTTCATGTAAAACTGACTTGATTAGCTGATTAGATGCTTTTCACATGTCCTTCCAAAAGGCCACACTAAAGAGTGTCACAAGGTCTCCACAAGAATACACATCATGAAGAACAACCTATTTAGTGGTATTACAAGGATTATCCAACTATAGTAGGCTCACCAAACTTGCGTGTTAATTTGAATCCAAGGAGTGGGTAAATAGGGTATGCTAAGGTCATGTACCACCTTAAAGCCTATTTCCTTGAAAGGATTAGATCCTAACAAGACACCTTATCACCTTAACCAAGGACCAAACATGGTAACTTCTTGTGTTGATAGCACCACAATGCACCACTATAGAGGATGTTCAATAAGTCTTATAGGCTTCTAAAAGAAAATGGTTCTTAGTGGAGGGAACATCCATTAATACCGTCGACTACTTAGACATCTCCTTGGGATCCAGAATTACCTTGGTTCCCTAGAAAAATTCTAGCACTCTACATGCACAAATCAAACAAATGTCGCTCTCACCCAATTTCTATAACATGTCAGAAAACATCACTTTAGGTCAATCCCTTGGGTTCTTAATAAAGATGTATCCCAAGGCAGGCCTCCTACAAACAAATGGAAGAATTCATGTTGCTATTTCTAATCACCATGATCACACTAGGTGTAAGGGGAGTGGATATGTAGACAAATCCTTCGACTAAAAAGAAAAGGAAAATGCAAGTTGAAGATGTTTATCTTCATCCAAGTTCGCACTAGACGCGGGGGGAGAGGATACCCATCTAAAACCTACAAATCATGGAATACAAAGCACTCACTTGTTCATTTTAAGCATGCACCAAGGATCAAATATTTGGTTAATTTTAAGCACCAAATCCAAAGTGTGTAAGTTGTATTATTCTTTTTAAACCCAAAAGAAAGATGAATTTATTTTAAACCCAAATGAAAGATGTAAGTTGTGTTGTTCCTTTTATTGCACCAAAAGTAAAGATGAATTTGTTTTAGAGAACACCAAACACCAAAATTTAAGTAGTCCTGAGTTCTAAGCCATAGTGATCAAAATCACTAGTTATGTTCCAACTCCAAGCTAAGTTTCTTGCAAAAAAAAATTAGCCTAAAGAAATAAAAAACAACAAATGTTAAAGTGTTAGGGTTAGATGAAAAGCCAATTTGATGACCTCCTAACTTAAACCCATTCAGTCCACAATATTCAGAGATTGAATTGAGCAATGATTATTTACTTGAAACTAATCTTCCATAAGGTCGATGGAGCAAACTACATGACCCAACACAAGATGGAGAACAAGAAACTTTGCAAGAATAAATATTACTATTCAAGGTGATAGTATAAAACTCCATCGTGAGATGGAAACTCATCAACATTCAACCTTGAATGCAAATAGCGATTTGATACCTGCCAATTTGTATGCAACGAGTGTGGAACATCAATGAATACCCACAAATGCTATATGATGCAACAAAAAGTTACGATAAACCACATTACCAACATAGCTAATGAAGCAAGATGATGGTTCAATTAGAACAGACTAATTCAAGAATAGAACAGTCTCTTCCCTTATACAAGGAATGTATTAAACCAATGATGGCACGACAAAAACCCCCTGCTTACCAATGCTCCTACCAACACGCAGTTTACATAGACAAGTACTTTCAATAACTAATTTATACAGAAATAATGTTTATTAAAATCAAATAGCAATACATCTGCATTGTTCTTATTTTTATTCAATTCACTCTTCTCTCTCAAGTGTATGCACTCTATCTCCCGCTGCTCATTGTACTCTTCCACAAACCATTCTATGTGTTCGTTGCTGCTGCACATCTCCCTTAAATTGCTCTGCATCGATCTTTACCCAAACCTCATTTCCAACCAATCAGTCTCTCTCAATGGTTATTGGCCTCTCTCACAATCAATCGGCCTAATGCATTTCAGAATGGTCTTCTCCACAAGAATTGATTCCATCGATTGGGGACACACTGAGTCTTGCCTCCCGCTGTCCTTATTTTCAAAATCGCAGCCTCCTCTATTCTCTATTCTTTTCGTCTCGTATTATCTTACTAATATCATTCTCTTACTTGGCAGCGAGAACACATACACTCCCAAATTGAACCATCCTCTCTCAACGTTATTGGTAACTGCCATCTTACTGGCATCCAATAAGGAAGGAAAATAATTTCTTGCCTCCACCTAAAGCTTGCCAGATGTTTCCTCTTAAACCAAAGAGATCAAAAACTGAAAATATTAAGGAAAACCAAAAACTGGAGCAAAACAAACCAAAACTTGTAAACTAGACCGATGCCCCTGCATCACAGTTTGAAGTACGATAAACCTTAAAAATTAAGCTTACTGTTATACCTACAAAGGCATCACTCTATCAATGCCAATGTGTTGCTTTGTTAGACAGAAGTGTCGCTCTGTCAAACAAAGGCATTGCTTTATACTTCTGCAAAGGCATCAAGAAGTTACAAAGATGTCACTATTTGCATATGTGTCGCTTTGTCACCTATAGAAGAACATAAAATGTTAGAAAACAAAGGCATCGATGTAATGCAAAGGCATTTCCCTTTGAGTTGCAAAGACATCAGGCTTTGCAAAAGTGTCACCCTATCACTTGCAAAGGCATTGATATGCTTTTAGAACCTCCAATGTCTGATAAAACTCAAACAAAACTAATTAGATAGGGATGGGGATGTGGGTTCTATTGGGTGCTTGTATATTAACTCAATTGATCAAATAACACTGAAATGAATAAGTTAACTAGGTAATTGATTAACCAAAAGCAATACTCCAATGAAATTCAATTAACAAGACTAAAATGATTCAAATTAAAAGAAACAAATATTATTGAAAGCATTTAAACCAAAACTACTGTACAAACCTCCCTATTCCATTATTAATTTGAAGAAAATTTGGTGTGATATGATGTAGATTGCTCAAAATTTCCTAATCTATTGTGCAAAATCTCAATTCACAAATGCTCTTAATAATTCTCTTAAATTGCTCAAAGTGAGTGCTCAATTTAAGAGAGTAAGGGTGCTATGAAGATTATGAATGAAATTCACCTTGAATGATGAATTATTTATAGATTTCTAGAATTATGATCAATGGTGAGGATGGAAAATAGTGATCAATGGATGAAATTGAATTGAAGATGAAGCAATGGTTCAAGAATTGATCAAGTGGTTGATAAGCCATGAGTCACGGATCAAGGACTAGATCAATGGTAAATAATCCATGAGACACTAAACAATATCCCATAATTTTAGGAATTATGTTGGAGATATTTTTGAGTTGGAGGGAAGAATTCAAATTTGAAAAGGGAATATTCCATGAAGAATATTCTTTATGCAAGTTGGAGGGTTGGGGGAAAATTAGCTAATTAAGCAATTCATGAAAACTATTTAATTGTTCAAGTTGAAAGAATTAAGAGTTTTAATTAAATAATTTGGAATTATTTAATCAAAGAGGGATTGTTAGCATTTAATTAAATAATTTGAACATTATTTAATCAAAAGGGGATGAATTAAATGATGAATAAATCAAATAAATTCAGTTATTTAATTAATAAGAGAATAAAATGAATTTAACTAAATAATTGGACATAATTTAATTAAATAGAGGAATTAGGTGAATTATGCTAAAAATGGTGTTAATAAGGGAAATTAGATGTGTGATATCTATTCAGGACATTTTTAGGTGTCTACAATGTCCTATTTGATTTTTGAAACAAGTAAAACATACCAAATAGTGCTTATGTTCCTAAGGTGTTTTGATTTTGAAATGATAAACATTAAATACCCTTAAATACTAAGATGTACCATATAATCACATGAAAAGTGTATGAAGTAGGAATAATACACAAATGATGTTTGTGTTCATAAGGAATATTTCTTTTGAAGTGATGCACATTAAATACCCATAAATAAAGGCATAACATGCAATCACATGAAAAGCGGAATAATCTACAAATGATTCTTTTGTTCCCAAGGTGTCTTGCTTTTGAAATGATGTACATTAAATACCCTTAAATAATAAGACATAGCATGTAATCACATGAAAGGTGTATCAAGTAGGAATAATATCCAAATGATGCTTGGACTCCTAAGATGTCTTGATTTTGAAGTGGTGCATATTAAATAGCTTTAAATGTCAAGACATAGCATGTAATCAAATAAAAAGTGTATCATGTAGGAATAATATGCAAATGATGCTTGGATTTGTTTTCGAAAAAAATACACATTAAATATCTTTAAATACTAACACATAGCATGTAATCACATAAAAGTGCATCTTGTAGAAATAATATGCAAATGATGCTCATATTCTTAAGTTGTCTTTTTTTTTTAAAACAATATGCATTAAATATCTTTATATACTAAGATAAAGATGCAATCACATGAAAAGTGTATTAAGTAGGAATAATATGTTAATGATGCTTGTATTCCTAAGGTGTCTTGTTTTTAAATGATGCATATTAGATACGTTCAAATAATAAGACATTGCATGTAATCACATGAAAAGTGTATAAGTTGGTTCATAATGATTTTGAAATAGGTGAGAGAAAATTATTATTTTGAATTTTTAAATTGTAAGGGTCAATTGCTTGTGGTGTAGGATTGATCATGCATGCCTGTTGTTAATGAATGTATAAGTGTAAATATATTGCTAAGTGTAATAATTGTCTAATATATAACTCTATATAGACAAGAATGTAATAAAATCAAATACATAAAACATATATAAATGAAGAAAAACAGTAGATGAAAGATAAAACCCAACTTTATATAATAATATACTATTTATCAATAAATAATTTTATTAAAATTTTCTATCAAAATAAAATCAAAACAAAATGAAATTCATTAATATACAAATTTCCCATTATAAAATTATATATCATAATTTGATATTAAAAAAACCACTAACTATTTTACCACATAAATTCATCAAAATCATAAACCAATACTAAACATTATTTTTTCATACAATAAAAAAACTCTATCAAAATAAAACCTAATCTAACTGAAATTCATTGATACGAAAAGTTCACCATTACAAAAAATATATATATACAAGAAACACTGAACTATTTCGCCGCGTATAAATTCATCAAAATCATAAACCAATGCTAGACTTTCTTTTTCCATACAATAAGAAACCACCCAAAATCATAACAGAGTCCATATAAATCGAAAACATAGGCCATGAAAGGACCACATTCTACGAGCATATAAGGCAGCCAATGAGTGTGTAAGACACAGTGGCTATGCGCCTAGGACCTATTTAATGCATAACGTACCAAGGAAAACCTTGGAATCAAAACACACTATTTATTTTCGCCATTCCCTATTTGCAGTAAACAAGGAGACACCGTTTGGGTTGAAGCTGATCTCCTGTTTCAGACACGCTTCTGCAACAACAAACGGCAAACAAGTTTCAGTTGGCCATATTTCATCTACTTCTTGGCAAATTCAAACTTTACCTCCTGCAATACATTATAGGCTTACCAAATAGAACTTGGTTTGGTGTAATAATTCTTTCAAGATGAATCCCTCCCCATCCACAGGGACTGGCTGGCCAGAGGGATAGAGCAGAACTGCATTGTCACCGAACAGAGCCTTCAGATTTATACGCTCCATTGAGGCATCAAAGGAAATACCAAATGAAATACCTGATTCTGCATACAATGTTTTTAAAGCATAAAAACCCCCTTTAAGAAAAGAGTAGTACTAAATCTCTGTTTGTTAAATTATAACAGCACTATATTCTATAGATATCTTACACAAGGAATTCGGGTACTGTAATATAATGCATACCGGTATGAACAATAGTGCTGTCATTCTGTAGTGCCTCTACCGTGGTCGCCGAATTGGGGCATGACGCACAACTGGTTTCATTCGTCTGTTGAGGAAGTGAAGCAGATGGAGGTTCATCGGAACCTTCTCCGCTGGTGGGCGCGGAACTACTTTCAGAATCTAACCGTTGTTTTCTCCTGGTTCTTGCTTTTTTATTTCTGAACCAGATAAATACATTACCTTCTTCTACATCCCCATATGCTCGGAGCAGTTTAGTTATCCTCCGAACGTCGTCTTTATCAGGATTTTCTAATCCAGCATTGAAGGTGTCTTCTAAAATCTCCCATTGCACCGGAAGGGGATGCCATCGTGCCCTTGGCTGGGCTTTTTCCCGCATCGCCAGAGATGACGATGTTCCTATTTCAAAATAAAAATAATGAAATATTAGATTAGGTTGGTCAGTATAGCAGTGAGGGTGGTGCTATGTTTCTTGATTATACCATCGGTTAAAATTAAATCTCTGGAGATATGATATAGGAGATGAGACTGGATCATGCTCTGGGGTTATGATATAAGGAATGCTGTGAGGATCATGTTCTTGGTGAAGGTGGTATATGTTTTTTTATTACACCATCCACCAAAGTTGAATCTCTGGAAGTATGATATAAGGGATGAGGTGGAGATCATGTCCTTGTTGAGGGTGGTGGTATGTTTCTTGTTTACACCATCCACCAAGGTTAAATCCCTGAAGGTATTGATAAAATATAACACTGCACAGGAAAATAAAGAACAGAGCAACAAAACAGAATTGAGAAGAACTCAAATGTTGCATCTATTAACAGCATAAACTGGTACATATTTATAGTGGAAATACACCCAACCACTTTCCCAAATAACTGGTCACTAATTCAACAGCTAGCTGTAGCTGATTGACAGCATATTGAGTTTTATTGACAGCAAACTATAAGATGGACAGCTAACTGAAATCATAAGGGACAGATCATACAGTTAGTTTAACAGTCTTATTCAAACTCCTCTTACATGCATAATTGCACAATTGACTGGTTACTTGATGGTGGAGCATTAATTCCAACAAGTATGATATAAGAGATGAGACTGAAATCATACCGTGAAGGCATGATATAAGGGATGAAGATGGTCTGGGCAACTTTAGGTAAATGAATACACTTCAATCTTTAACTGTTAACTGAAGATGTATTCACATAGACTCATATTCCTATATCAAATAGCAAAATAAACTCAGGAATGAAATAGAATCTTTCAAAAACCTGATATTATCCATAATATATATATAAAAAAACCTAGCTTTGGCAGATGCATTCACCGCAATGTACGTGTATAGTAACGTACACTCTTTTTTAAGTTCAACATACAGACGCTGGGCGAATCTAAACTACTGGATAATATCAATAAAATTTCATATATAATGGCACCCTGAATCCCTCATAAAAAAAGAGAAAATAAAGAATGAAAGCGGGATTGATAACCTTCATCACCAGACGCCCTTCTGGCAGACATTGTGAAAGATGTGCTGATTTGACGCTGCTCTGATGAAGGCTTCGCTTTGAACAGATTTGGCCAATTCCTGTTGGAACCCATTTAAATCTCAACTCTGCAGAAAAGATAAAGAGGGAAAAAAAGAGAAAGAAGCTCACAGTAAATTGTGTCTCCCTCAACAAACACAGCAAACAACAGCAGAGAAGCTCTCAATTGCAGAGAGAGGAAATAAGATTAAACAGCGGATTGTGGCTTGCTTGTTATGCTCCATCACATCATTATATACACACAAATCACATGCATTGCAGTAAATCTCGGGGAATTGGTCAAAGGAATGAGTGTGGTAATCGAGGGTGAGTAATTGAAGAGGACATTCAGTTACTGATTTCCTTGCATCTGCAGATTTATAGTATTTGGTGGGGTAATTGTCAAATTTTTATTGAATGTCAGTTCGGTCTTGAAACTAAGAATTTTGTGCTCTTTTGTTTGTTTGTGGTAATTGTCAGTTACATATTGAATATTAGTTGTCTCGTGAAATTACTTTTATTCTTATTCTTATCAGTTCCTTTTTTCCCGTTCATAGGTTTGAATTCTTATCAATCCATTTTTCCGTTCATAACTCAGAAATTATTTTTATTTTTTATAGATCCCTTTTTTTTATTCATAACTCTAATTCAAAAGATTTACACATATTAAAAAAATAATATAAATATTTAAATTTTAATAATAATAACTTTTTATTCTGATCAATTAAATACTATATAAAAATTATTTTTCATAAAATCAACAATGTATTATCAATAAACTTATAAAAAATGATTAAACAAAGTAATGTAAATAATATTGATATAATTATATTTTATTTTATGAAAACATCAAAATTTAAATAAAGTTTAAGTAAAATAAATAAAACAATTTAAATTTTAGCTCTTAGAGAGCTAGATCCTCTCCAACCCACCTAGCTAGAATCTCAAATAAAACAATTTAAATTTCAACACTTAAAGAGCTAGATCCTCCCACCCACCCAACTAGAATCCCCCCCCTCTTATGTGGATTGCTCATCATTAGAACATTTTCTAGTAGCTTTGCTTCAGGGAATTAAGAATTATGTGCCTTTTTATTTGGTGGGGTAATTGTCAAATTTTTATTGAATGACAATTCGGTTAGGAAACTAAGAATTTTATGCTCTTTTGTTTGCTTGTGGTAATTGTTGGTTATATATTGAATATTAGTTGTCTTGTACAATTACTTTTATTCTTATTCTTATCTGTTCCTTTTTTAGGTTCATAGCCCTGTGAATTCTTATCAGTCCATTTCTCCAACTAAGAAATTATTTTTATTCTTATGGATCTCTTTTTCCTGATTCATAGCTCTAATTTAAAAGGTTTACACATAATAAAAAGATAATATAAATATTTACATTTTTATGATAATTTTTTATTTGATCAATTAAAGAATATTTAAAAATTATTTTTTGTAAAATCAACAATGTTCTATTAATAAACTTATAAAAGATGTCTAAGATAAGTAATGTAAATAACATTGATATAAATATATTTTATTTTATGAAAAAATCAAATTTTAAATAAAAATAAAATAAAATAAATAAAACAATTTAAATTTCAACTTTTAAAGGGAGAGATCCTCCATCCCATCCAACCATAATCTCAAATTAAACAATTTTTTTTTATATTATATATAGAGAGATCAAAAAGATAAGTTCCAAGGAAACACCGGGGAACGAAGAGAACAACTCAAGAGAGGCTAAGCCTCACATCAAGAGCACAAAGAGAAACTAGAGCACATAAAGATATATACACCACATATACAGTAGAACAATTTAAATTTTAATATTTTGAAATTACACCTTTGACATCATCTTATATATATTCATGCTTATATACATCTTTCATATTATCAAAACAATCATTAGATTCATTACATATTTTAACACATATTATATGTGTATATATACATACAAATGAATGTGTATGTATGTATATGTGTGCATACATACATATACATATGCATTGCATATGTTGTATATGTATATATGCATATGCCCACGTAATGTATATGTGTGTATACACATACAAATACATACATATATACATACCCACAAAGGTAATTATTTTTGTTTCCTACATTTTCATCTATTATAAATTATTTTATGTTTGTAAAATAAAATTAGTTTACATCCTTAGAAATAAGGTGACTATTTAATATCTATTATTAATCATTTTTAAAATAAAAATTTACATGAAACACATTAGATACTTTTGAATCCAAATAGAAGTATTAAATAACGTCAACAATTACTTTTTTATCAAATAATATGAAAAATACCACATTAAAATATTATTTTTTAGTAAATATTTTATGCTAATTTAAATAAGGTAACGATTCTTTATTAATGTCAAATAAATAATAGGATATTGAGGTCATCTCTTATTTCATTAGATACCATTGCATTATACAAATATTGTCAATAGATTCAATACAATTTCTATGGATATTTTTTTTTTGTAATTTAGTTTAAAGAGTTTTTATATATTTTTAATTTATTGATACTATTTTGTATATAATTTATATAAATATGATTTTCTTGAAGTTTATTTATTTCTTATTTATTTTCTATTCAATAAATGGTAATAATATAAATAATTTTATATTTTTCAAAAGATATATATCTTTAAAAATTATTATTATTATTATTTTATGATATCAAAAAATAAATTATTCAATTATCTCTTTAAAATGAACAAACCATTTAAATTTGATATTAAGTTAATGTTTTTTAAAAATACTTATATTTATAATTTTTTTCATATATATTATTTTATATTTAATATATATAAATAAATATACAATAAATTTAAACATCTAATTACATAATTAGATCTATTTATATGACAACGTTTATCATATATATATATAATGCTGGAAAAATCAAGCAAGAGAGGGTAAGAAATAGTATTTTTTTAAATATAGAGATAGATTATAAGATCAAATGGGTGATAGGATCAAATAAATGGGCATGCCTTTCTTTGTAAAATTAGGTCTTTAGTAAAGTAATTTATTACTTAAGTTTGTTTGATACAAAACAAATGGGATTAATTTCCACATTGTATATTGGTACATATAAATGATAAAATATAGTAGCTTTCAGTTCTATTTATTAGTTCCTATCATGGAACTATAGGCAACCCCTTGAACTTAACTAGTGATTAATTGTTTTTCTTGCAACCAATCAAATTCTATTAATTTCTTTCCTATACATTATAATTACTTTTAACTTAACTATTCTATTTACGTTTGCAATCTAAATTTAATGAATTCTAAATACTAATAAATTCCCCTATACTTTTACTTTTAACTTAATTATTCTATTTAATTTCTTAAATATTCTATGTAATTTAAATTATATAAGTTAATTATTCAAATTATTTTTGCAATACAAACCTTGCTAGTTCTCGATATTAATGAATTCAACTATGCTAAAATTTTTGAAGATTATTTTTTTGTTAAATAAATTTATCTATACATTCAAACTATATTTTAAGATTAATTTTTGGTAATATTAATTTTCATTTGCCTTTGATAAATTAAAATATATTTCTTGAAATCTAGTTCGAGGGTGTGTTTTGTGTTTGTAAAACATTCCATGATTCTGTTGTGCCAACATAAAATTTGGAAGCTAGAAGTTATTTAATTGTCAATGTAAATAGTGTTAATATGAAATTATAAATTTTATATTTTGAAGAGAATTGGTGAGTGATGGGAGATTAGTTGTAAATTTTTTGTTTGTCAATAAATAAATTATTAATAATAATGATATAAGATAATAATATGGTTGTATAATATAATATATCTAGTTTTAAATCTATTATATTTGATTATATATTATATTAATTTATTAAATTCATATGTAATATATTAATTTAGCATGGAATTATAATAATATATACTGTATAATATGTAACATATATAATCTAATATTTTTTTAAAATTTATAAGAAAGAAAATATTATATAATTTTTTAAAGATATTTTCCACAACAATGTTAATTTCATTATATTTATTTTTTCTTAAAGTAAAATGTTTGATTTTTTACTTTTTTAATTTTTTATTTTTTTTTCCTCATCTTGTTATTCCAAAGAAAATCAATTAAGCACAATTAAGGAGGGTTTGTAGGCAAACTTCATTCAACTAATGAAATGATACACCAATTAAAATATTTGTTTGCTTTAATACATAAATTTGCATAATGTATTAATACATAAATTTGCACCATGTATTAATACAAACATTTGCATAATGTATTAGGAAATTTTCATATAGATAAAATTTATGATATGCCTTAGTTAAGTTGATTTCCATATATTTGAAAGGGTGAGCAATAATAAAGCTAATTTCTTTTTCTATTAAGGTGAGTGTTATAATTAATACTACATAAATATAATCAAAATAATCTAATTTGAAAATATTAATAATTAAGAATTAGGTTTGGGCAAATAATAGAGGATGATGGCGACAGCGTGTGAGGGCAGGTGAGCTAGGGCACCCGAGCCCTAGCTTGCTATTCGGCTTTTCTATGAGCAGGGTTTGTTCTTGGTTGCGGGGGGTCAAGGGGACTAGGTTTCTTTTTTAGCTTTCCTATTTTCTGGCTTTGGGTGCTGCGCATTTTCCTCTGGTGCTGTGTTGGGCATAGCTTCTGAGGGTTCCAATCGAGACTCTTTCTCTTTTTTCTTTGCTTCCTTTGGCCTGTGCTTGGTGCATGCTTGGGGAGGGGAATTTTTCTTCTTTTGTGCTATTGTCTCTGGTGTTAGTGCGCCCATTCTAGGCTCTTGCTTTGGTTTTGGCCGGGTGTGCTGGGGCTGTGGGAGACCCTCTCATTGTGGTTTAAATGGCTGCTCACGTGCCTCTGGATATGGCGGGTCTTGATTCTGCTTCGGCTAGGGTGAATGCTGAAATTCCTGCTCAGCATTCTTTTGGATCGGGTGGGGTTCGAAATGGAGCCCTTAAATTGCAAAAGGTGAATGGATGTTTGGAGAGGACTCAAGAATGTCCAGTTCTAGTTATTCAATCAGAATCAGTAGCTAATGATATCAAATACTATTGCAACCATGTTTTGATCTGTAAGTTCTTAGGGATGAGGGTTTCTCTCGCATTTCTTGATAATTGGATTCATAAGACATGGAACCCGGAAGGTGACTTTGATATTCTAATGGCTGCAAATAACTTCTTTATGGTAGATTTCTCGTGTGTTTTTGATCGAAACAGGGCTTTCGAAGGTGGTCTGTACTTTTATAATCAGGTGGGTCTTTTCATCAAACCCTGGCATGCTGGTTTTAACTCGGTAGAAGAATTACCTTCTAGAGTCCCCATTTGGGTTCATCTGCCTCGGCTGCCACTAGAATGTTGGAGAAGTGATATACTATAGTCGATTGCGTTGTTGCTAGGAAGACCTATTGGCCCTTCTCAACATACTCTGAATAAGATAATTTTTTCTTATGCTAGGGTTTGTGTTGAAATTGATTTGAGTAAGCCGCTACCAGATTCTATTGATATGACTATTGGATCCTGCTCCTGGACTCAACCGTTAGACTACGAGATGCTACCTTTCAGGTGTCGTGTATGTCATGAATATGGGCATCTCCAATGGAGGTGTCCCCATGCTTCAGGTACTTTTGGTATAAGAAATGCTTCTTCTCAGCCCTCTTTGAATGCAGATAAGGGTAAAGCTCCCATGCAGGGTGGGGGGGTGGATAAGGAGGGATTTATCCCGGTTAAGACTCAGAATCGCAATCGAGGCCAAAAGAGATCATTTAATGATAGGCAAGAGGAAGAGACTCTAAACAGGTTTGAGGCACTTGAAGATTTAGTCCAAGAGGAGGGTTTCCAAGAAGTTCTACAGAGATCAGTGAATTCTTTAGCTGAGGAGGTGCCTAGAGTTCATTCTTCTGGGCCTCCAAGTTTGATTCAGATTGGAGCACAGGATGCTCCAATAGCTATCGTTGAATCTTCTCCAGTCCCTGCTTCGGCTAGGACTGATTTGGTGATGGAGGCGTCTGGTGGGCCTACGAACATTGGTGGAGTTCTACCTGAGATGCATGATGCTTCTGACCTAGGTAAACATAAGACTCACTCCCCTGGTTTAGGTCTGCATCATAAAAATTTCAAGAAAGGGGCTCTTGAGAAACCTCTTAAGGTGGGTAGAAAGAAGGACTAGGAAAAAGTCAAGCTAACTGGTGAGATGTTGGTAGAGTCGAGTTTAGTGAAGACTATAGATACCCACTTCTCCCAGCCTCCTCGATGATTGTGCTTTCTTGGAATGTGCGGGGTATGAATAGCATCCCTAGACAAAAGGCTATTCGTGATTTTATTTGGTCTCATTCTCCTGATGTGGTTTTCTTATAGGAAACTAAGTTGTCTGTTGATAATATGTTGGCTGTGGTTCCTAAGATTTGGGGTCATGGTTAGTGCCAATGTGTGGGGGTGTCTGGTAATTCTGGTGGGGTGGCTTGTTTGTGGGACCCTCGTAGAGTCAGACCTATTTGGTGGCTCTGTTATAGAGGTTCAATTTCTTGTGTTGCTTCTCATCTTGAGTCGGGGGAGAGAGTTCTCTTCTCAAACTTGTATGCTCCAACTGACTTCCAGGGTAAGGTCTTGCTGTGAGATCATGTGCGATATGTTAGGTCTTTGGATCCATACCTTCCTTGGATTATGGCTGGGGATCTTAATGTCGTCACCTCTTTAGAAGAGAAGAGGGGTGGTAATGATCACCTTGATTCTGCTTCAACTCTCCTGAAGGATAATATTGCACTCTTGAACCTGGTTGACATCAAGCCAGGTAATGGGGTATTTACTTGGAGTAATAGAAGATGTGGGGAAGCAGCTATCTCTAAAAGATTAGATAGATTCCTGGTTTCCAGTTTTTGGATGGCGGATAGGTGGGTGACTAGCTCTAAGATTTTGGATGGCAGGGGTTCTAATCATTGGCCAATCAAACTTACTGTTGCTTTACCCCGACAAGGTATGAACCAGTCTTTTAAATTTTAGCTTATGTGGCTCAGGGATGATTCCCTTCATGACTTAGTTCTTGGATGGTGGTGTTCTGGGAAGCCATCACATGGGACTGCTACGTACTCCTTCTCGAAGCAACTCCAGTTTGTGAAGTATAAGTTGAAGCGTTGGAATAGGTAGCACTTTGGTAATCTCTTTCAAGAAAAGAAAAATGCTCAGTCTCAATTAGATTTAATTA
>VDFB02369868.1:0-24902 GCA_007258455.2 Sequoia sempervirens | reverse complement strand
ACTTTTTAAATAATTTTAAAAAATAAATAATCAAGAAAAAAAAGTGAACTTGACTTTTTTAATAAATTATAATAGAAATATAAGTTACCAAACTTGAGTTTAAGAGTTTTTAAATAAAAAATAAATAATGAAGATAGTGAACTTGAGTTTTTTAATAAATTATAATAGAAATATATGTTACCATTTTTAAAAAATCATGGACTTTAGTTTTTAAAGGAATTATAATAGAAACATGTGTCCCCACATAACTCATGTAGTTAAGTAATTTATATTTTTTATATTTAAATAATTTGTATTATATGAGATGATTTTTGCTTTTTTAGAGTTCCTTAGGAGACCCATTTTTTATATAAATTTCCCCTAATGCATGATAATGCAAATTAATCAAATGTTATCTATTTATGTAATATAATTATCAAAAAGAAATAATATTCTCTATCTCTTATTTCACTTCTACCAAGTAATTCTTATTCAAATCTCATTCCAATAACAAAAGAAATTAAGCTTCCTATGAAGCTAATGTGAGCATATCATACCAAAGGAAACTATGTACCATATGTGGGAGAAATTTAGGAGATAAAAAAAATTATGAATACTTTAAAGATTTTTTAGACAACTTATTGGCATTAGAGTCAAGAATATGAACAACGAACAATAATTTGATTGAAGATATGAGTACTAATACCTCAACCTTATCTAATTAAGGGTTTCAATTTTCTACTCTAGTGTAATATACTAGAATGAAGTTTTAAGGATTTTTATTGATATAAAAAAAATCCAAACTTGATAAGCTTCGAATGGATATAGGAGAAACTAATGATTGTAAATTGTCTTTTTCTTTTAAGCCCTATATCATACAACCAAAGGAAGAAGTATAAAACAATGGTCATTGGCTCTAAATCAAAGCATAACATAAATCAATGAACTTAGAATCACCAATTTTAGTTTTAACACATAATTGTAGGCATTGGAACTTGAGTGAATCTGAGTTTAAAAAATTCACATCCACTAGAGACAATAAGTTATTGCATTTGGGATTGAGAAATTGAGATAATTAAGATGCATATTATGCTCACATCTATGACTAAATTCTAGAA
Organism: Sequoia sempervirens; assembly: GCA_007258455.2. Taxonomy (NCBI): domain Eukaryota; kingdom Viridiplantae; phylum Streptophyta; class Pinopsida; order Cupressales; family Cupressaceae; genus Sequoia; species Sequoia sempervirens. Next base: position 23,805 of record VDFB02369868.1, on the reverse strand, counting down.
GCATGTATTTTGACCTTGAAAAATTACATGACGGTTGATTCCTCAAGGTAGTTGATGCAAGAGCATCCAGTGGTGTAAGGGCAATCTTGCATCACCCAAAAATATTGTATTTTCATTTGTTTGTAGTTTCTTTAGTTGTCTTGGGGTCCATGATGAGTCATGCAGTCTTTGGGGTAGCTAGAAGTTTGAAACTACTAGAAATAGTCACCTGCTATTTTTAGTAAGTTGACCTATTCGGGTCATATGGACACAGAAATTCACCCCAAGGAGTGAAATAAAAAAAAAAGATTTTTGGTGAAAGAATCATCTCAAAATACTGTACCATTTGGAAGATATTGAATTTTCATCCCGAGGAATTTCTCTAATGAAGTTTAAAACTAAAAATTGAGGCCCTTTGGAGCCCTGGAATAGGGTGCAAAATCTCCGTTCTTTCAAATATGGAAAATATTAGTTGTAGATCTTTTCACAAGCTTTCCAATGATATATTACAATTTACAATTGAAAATTTGATAGTTGGATCAAAAGTTATGGCCTCGAGAAGCTGCCCCACTAAAAAATGAATTTCATTAAAATATCTTTCAAGGCAAGAAGTCAAATGGCAGGACTTTTGGCGCCAAAGCAAAAGTACACTTTCTAGAACATTCTAGAGCAGTTATTGGGTAAAATAAAAGGGTTAAGTGGGGGTTGTAGAAAGTGGCTCCATTAGTGCATATTGTGGCTTTGAATAATAGATTTTATTTGAGAGTTGATTTTACTGTAATGAACCAAGCCCATGAGGCTATAGTATTGCAATTTCTAAATCTATAATTTCATTTTCTAAAAATAAATGAAAGTTATTTTCTGTCTCGCATCTTTTGTGTTGGTACTTATTGTTGTGTTTTGTGTGGTTTTCGGTGGTATCAAAGTAGGTTTTCCTGAGTGTAAACAAATTGCCGAACATGAGGTAGTTTACACCAGGACTTGTGGTTGTGGGTTTATGAGAAAAGTGATCAAAATGCCTTCGCGAAGAAACCGTGGTGGTGGAAGAAATGTTATTGTACCAAAAGAGGGTTTTAGAGCCCTACAAAGACAAGTTCAAGCACTACAAGAGGAGTTGTGTTGAGGGTTTGAGCCAAGAAGAGGAGATGAAAGTGAAGATGAAGCTAAAAATGAGGAACAATTCGAAGAAGAGCAAGATGCAGTAGATCTAGAGCAAGTCAGATTATTTAAGGCCATCTCTAAGATTGAGAAAAGGCCAAAGATCGATGTCTCTACAATTTCTAGAAATCTTAACCCAAAAGAGTTGATTGATTGGATCAATGATATGGAGTACTTTGAGTATGAGGAGGTGGAAGATCCTGAGAGGGTCAAATTTACAAAGACCAAGCTAAAGGGTCATGTGAATATTTGGTGGAAAGAGGTACAACTAGAAAGAAATCAAAGAGGAAAAGAGAAAATAATCAGATAGGACTGGATGGTGGACAAATTAAAAAGATAGTTCATTCCTGTTGACTATGAGCTAGATTTGTTGAAGATTAAGGGGTTGAAACAAGTGAGAAAATCTGTTAGGGAGTATACAAAAGAATTATACCATGTCCTGATTAGAACATGCCATTTTGAGGCCAACAAGGAAAAATTTGCTCGTTACATAAATGAGTTGAAGCCGAGTATTCAAGAAGAGTTGGGTTTGGTAAGAATGTCTACCATTGAAGATGCATATAAGTTTGCTTTGAAGGTAGAAGAAAATCTGAATAGAAGGTTTGAAAGCAAGCAAAGAGGTGGGGGTTGTGGTGGAAAGAGAAGTGGGTGGTCATATGGAGGTTGAAATGAAGATAAAAAGAAGGGTGAAGGACCTAGTAGCAACCAGAACTAGAAAGGAGATAACTCCTACTGCCCTCGTGATCGAAATAATGGAGACCAAAGAGGAAGAGGAAGATCTGGAAGATGGCCAGGAAGAGTAGGCTTTCATGGAACCTGTTTCCAATGTAGAGGACATAGAGCCTATGAGTGTCCTCAAAATCAAGGAAGGAAAAATAGATGACCTGAGGGTAATGCACGAGTTGCACATGTAGATGAAGATGTTGAGTCTTCACATTCCAAGGATGCAGAAAGAGGATCTAGGTACTTGTTACTAGAGGAGCCTTGTTGAATGAGGAGAGAGAACCAACTCAAAGGAAGAATTTGTTTCTCACCAAATGTAAGTGTGAAGGTAAAGTTTGAAATGTTATTATTGATGGAGGTCATATTGATATCCTTGTTTCAGAAGAGATGGTTAGTAAGTTGTGGTTGGAGAGAAGGCATTTGAATCCATATCAGATTGCTTGGTTACATAAGGACCATAAAGCTTTGGTAAATGAATAATTTTTGGTAAAATTCAAGATCGTAAATTACCATGATGAGGTATTGTGTGATATCATGCCTATGGATGTTTTTCATATGTTGTTAAGTAGACCATAAAAGTTTGATTGGCGAGTGGTGCATGATGGACATGTTAACATCTATTCCTTGACAAAACATGGCGTTCGTCATAAATTGAAACCCTTGAGGAAGGAAAAAGAAGAGGTATGCAGTAATGCAAGAATTTGTTTGGTTGATGGAAGAAAATTCCTAAAAGGTATGAGGCATGAGCATGTGTTTTGCATTGATCCCTAGAGTTGATAAAGAAGATAATAGTGAGGTACCTGTAGAGGTTTCAGATTTGTTGAATGAGTTTCAAGCTATTATTTCTGATAACATACATGAAGGTTTGCCTCCAGTAAGAAAGATGTCATCAGATGGACCTGATTCCTAGAGCCAGTTTTCCAAATAAGGAAACTCATTGTATGACTTTAGTAGAGAGTGAAGAGTTGAACAAACAAGTGCAAGAGTTGTTGTAGAAGGGATTGATCAAAGAGAGTTTGAGTCCATGTGCAGTGCCTATAGTACTAGCACCAAAGAAGGATGGGGAATGGAGGATGTGTACATATTATAGAGCCATGAACAAGATCACCATAAAATATAGATTTCCCTTGCCAAGGATGGATGACATCATGGATTGTTTGAGTGGAGCTAAGTACTTCATGAAGATAGATCTGAAGAGTGGTTATCACCAGATTCAGATTAAAGGGGATGAATGGAAAATGACCTTGAAGACCAAAGAGGGCTTGTACGAGTGGTCAACCATGTCCTTTGGGCTAACCAATGCACCAAGAACCTTCATGCGGCTCATGAATGAGGTACTGAGAGAGTTTTTGGGTAAATTTGTCATTGTTTATTTGGATGACATTTTAAATTTAGAAAGACAATGGAGGAGCATTTGATGCATATCATAAAGGTTTTTGAGAAGTTAAGAGAGGAGAAGTTGATCAATTTGAAGAAGTGTAGTTTTGTGAAAAGAGAGTTAGTATACTTGGGATTTGTTGTCTTAGCAGAAGGTCTTAAGATGGATCCAAAGAAGGTAAAAGCTATCACTAAATGGCCTACACCAAGGAGTTCTACTGAGGTGAGATCTTTTCATGGTTTGGCTAGTTTTATATAAAGTTTATCAAAGGTTATAGTAGTATTTGTGCACCTCTAACGGAAACAATGAGAGGGGATATAAAAGATTTTAAGTGGACTACAGGAGCAACAAAGAGTTTTGATATGTTGAAGAAAAAAGTTATGGAGTTTTGGAACTTCTAGATTTCAACAAGGTATTTCAGGTAGATTGTGATGCTAGCGGTAGTGCCATTGGAGTTGTTTTGAGTAAAAAAGGTAAGCCTATTGCCTATTTTAGTGAGAAGTTGAATGATGCTAAGAAGAAATATTTTGTCTATGATCAAGAGTTTTATGCTATAGTTTAGGCTTTGAAGAAATGGAGACACTATTTGTTTCCAAAGGAATTTGTTTTATATAGTAATCACCGGGCTTTGTAGCATCTCAATAGTCAAGGAAAGTTAAATCAAAGGCACTTAAAATGGGTTGAGTTTTTGTCGAGTTATACCTTTTTTTTAAGCATAGGAGTGGAAGGTCAAACAAAGTTGCAGATGCCTTGAGTAGAAGGCAATTTTTTTTGATAGGGATAAATATAGAGGTTGTTGGGTTCAATGAACTCAAGAGTTTATATCCTGAAGATCATGACTTTGTGGAAGCTTGGAAGGCTTGTTTGGAACCTATTACATTGGATAGGACAAGATGGTTGGATTTCTTAATCCAAGATGGGATGATGTTTAGAGGAAGCCAATTGTGCATTCCACATAGTTCTATGAGAGTGAAGCTAATCAAGGAGAAGCATAGTGGAGGATTGGCTGGACATTTCAATCAAGATAAGACCATTTCTCTTGTTAGTGAGAATTATTACTCGCCACTGTTACAACAAGATGTGAAGAAGTTTGTACAAAGTTGCAAAGTATGTCATATGGTGAAAGGAAAAAGTTAGAATACTGGATTGTATCAACCATCACCTGTACCTGAGAGGCCATTGGAGGACATTAGCATGGATTTTGTCCTTGGATTGTTGAGCACACAAAGAGGGCATGATTCCATATTTGTGGTGGTGGATAGATTTTCAAAGATGACACATTTCATTCTATGTCATAAGACTAGTGATGTTCATTTTGTGGAGTTATTTTTCAGAGAGGTGGTGAGACTACATGGTCTACTAACAAGTATAGTTGCTAACAGAGATACCAAATTTGTTGGTTATTTCTAGAGGAGATTATGGAAGAAGTTGAAGATAGATTTGAATTTCAGTTCTGCGCACCATCCATAGACTGATGGATAAATGGAGGTGGTGAATAGGAGTTTGGGTAACCTACTGAGATTCTTAGTAGGAGAAAAACCAAAGGGTGAGATTTGATTTTACCGTAGGAAAAATTTGCTTATAACAATTCTATCAATAGGAGCATTGGTAAATCACCATTCTAGATTGTATATGGGAGTAGTCTGAGGAATGTTTCTGAACTGAGAAAGATGGATAAAGGAGAGTAGTATTGAGCTTGAGCACCTGAAGAATGTGCATGATGAGGTGAAGAAGCATATCAATAAGATGAACTCTCAGTATAAGGCTAAGACAAATCAAGAAAGGAGCTATAAGGAGTTTCAGGTAGGAGATGAAGTCAAGGCTCATTTGTGAAAGGAGAGGTTTCCAGTTGGTACATACAATAAGTTAAAGATGAAGTTTGGACCATGCAAGATCCTGAAGAAGCATGATTTAGGAAATGCATATAAGGTAGAGTTGCTGAGTGAGATTCATGTTTCACCTATGTTTAACATTACTGATTTGATAGAATATCATGAAGGAGTTAAGGAGAATGAATTGGCAGTGACATAGTGGAACATTTCAGCACACACATCAGAAAAAGAAGAGATAGAATAAATTTTGGATAGTTGTGTGGGTAGAAGCACAAGAAACAAGCAATATGTAGAGTACTTGATGAAATGGAGAGGAAGGCCCATTGAAGATTTTTCATGGTTATCTAAAGTTGAGGTTAATCATTTTGCTTTCCCTCTAACACGTGGGAAGTGACAGAGTCACTTTTCAAATTACTCTAGGTGTCTAATGCAAGAGCATCTAGTGGTGTAAGGGCAATCTTGCATCACCCAAAAATATTGTATTTTCATTTGTTTGTAGTTTCCTTAGTTGTCTTGGGGACCATGGCAACTCATGCAATCTTTGGGACAACTAGAAGTTTGAAAGTGCAAGAAATAGTCACCTGCTATTTTTAGTAATTTAGCCTATTTGGGTTGTATGGACACAAAAATTGAACCCAAGGAGTGAAATCAGAAAATTAGATTTTTGGTGAAAGAATCATCTCAAAATTATGTACCGTTTAGAAGATATTAAATTTTCATCTCCATGAATTTCTCTAATGAAGTTTAAAATTGAAAATTGAGGCCCTTTGGAGCCCTAGAACAAGGTGCAAAATCTTCGATCTTTTAGATCTAGCAAAAAGTAGTTGTAGATATCTTCAAAAGCTTTCCAATGATATATTACAATTGAAAATTTGACAGTTTGATCAAAAGTTATGGCTCCGAGAAGCTGCCCCATAAAAACGTGAATTTCATTAAAATATCTTCCTAGGCAAGAAATCAAATGGCGGGACTTTTGGCGCCAAAGCAAAAGGGAAAGTACACTTTCTAGAACATTTTAGGGTGGTTATTGGGTAAAATATAAGGGTTAAGTGGGGGTTGTAGAAGGTGGCCCCATTAGTGCAAATTGCGGCCTCGAATAATAGATTTTCTTTGAGAGTTGATTTTGCTGTAATGAACCAAGCCCATGAGGCTGTAGCATTGCAATTTTTGAATTTGTAATTTTATTTTTTGAAAATAAATGAAAGTGGGTTATTTTTTGTCTCGCATCTTTTGTGTTAGTATCTTTTGTTGTGTTTTGTGCGGTTTTCAGGTGGTGTAGCCCTCATCAGTTATTGTTAACTATTAATTCCTCAAGGTTAATTTGAGTTGACAAATGTCCCTTAAAGGGTGAGAGTTAGTGTAAATAATTCGGAAGTGTTGATTCTAGTGTAATTATCCACTTAAAATAATTAAGTGACCTACATATGAGTTTTATACTAGCCTTGATTCTAGATGCCACCCATATCCATCATCCATGCTTCGAGGGGGTGTAGATTCTAATTACACCATGATTTATATAGGGCCAATTCAATATCCTATGAAACGTCTCAAGAAATTTTAGAAGAGGCCAATAATATATTGATTATGATGTTGAAACTATCATTTAGAATCTTAACCCTAATTTACTGATGTGATTTTATTGATTGCATCATCAACTATATTAATCTCAAATGCCCTAATCTTCCATCGTGATTGGGAGATTCATAAATTAATTAATATTCGTTTTTATTATCTTCCTTCTAATTGCATCTACTAGTTACAATTGTGACACTAAATTATGAAGTGCAAGTGGTTGCCTATTATTTCAATTTTGAATTAAATTTGATTTTCTTATCACATTTTGTGCAACTAATTAATGTTTCCTTTTGTATATACTCAAGACCTAGATGTACTTTGGTTCTTATATTCTAAGAAGAAACTTGTGAAAAATCTTGAAACATCCAATAATATATACCTTCATGAAGAACATCGATAGTAGTAGAGACATATTATGCTTCTCTTATTATTATATTCTAATGATTTCTGACCTTATGTTATTGCATTAGGATCTTATATATGAATCTTCTGTAATTATTAATTATAGATATTCTTCCAATTTGATAATATATTTTTTATTCATAGAAAATGAATAATAAAACTGCTTCAAAATGCATTTTTCTTTATATTCTAACATGCTCGTTACAAGAATAGCTTCCTCCCAAGGAAGGAGGGAGACCTTTATTGATAAGAATTACATTATAAGAGGAAAGATGTATTTTATTAAAGCAAAAAAAGTAGATCACGAATTGAAGGAACAATTGAGGGACTTAGAACACAAAATTGTTTTCTAATTGTATAAGAAACCACCACTGGTCAATAGGAGCAATTATAAAACCATTTTTCTTATGATGGAACTGTCATTATTGAATATGGAACCGTCACTTATATGGATGAACCATACTGGCTATTACCAAACCATAGCCTATTAGAAACCAACGATTTAATCCAGAAGCCAAAAGGCACTCCCTTTCTCGGTTTTCTCTTTTGCCAAAGCCTGCACCACGAGATATCTCATACCATCTATAATGTCTCACTACTTTACGAACAAAACTTGGAAAATTCCAGCTATTTTTTTGTTAATTATGTAGGATATGGTAAGATTGGTTGGAATTAAGAGAAAGTAACTGCATTTTCATGGAATATGATGCATTTTTTTTTTTTTTATAATCTCGGTAACCAAAATCCCACGAGAGGACTTTTGGATGATAAACTTTTATTTGGCAACCAAATTCCTCTCTGGGTTTTGAAGGACCTCCTCTGAATATAGATGACTTCTTAATGTAATTGCTACTTGGGCTTGTGGGCTGGCATATAGTTCTTATGTGGAAAATTCCATATCATTACACTGAGTGTAGTGATGTTCTGAAAGTAGTCTACCACAACATGGTCGGCTCTAATCTTATATTTTATGAGAATAGAAAAGTGCTACAATTGTCGCCTTCATCTCGCAATTGCATATACATCTGCTTTAAGAAATGCATCGATTCAATGAAAGGCCATTTTTGGACATTGGTGTTGTTTCAGTTTCAACTAAGCCTGACCTATCCTTCTTCCTAACACAACTTATATTTTTATTAGTTACTCGACCTTCTATGGTTGTTTCTTGGGATCACAACCATTCTAAGGGGGGATTGTAACATTTAAACTAAAAACATAATATTCCAATGACATTTTACACATTTGAAACCTAGTGACATTCACAACTTAATATTCCTCAAATAGTTGATCATTCTAAAAGACATGACCGTAGGTTTGTATAGAGATTTCATTCTATTAAATAGGCCATGATTCAAAGGTATTTGAATACAGCACTTTCAAACTCATAATAGATATATATGGTTAATAAGATTGATGATTATTTATTTTGTAATTTTAAATTATTGATCATGATATGTTGAATTTCATGAATGATGGGTTGATGCTGAAATATAATATAATTATAGATACAAATAGTGTTATATTATAATTTAAAGTTTAATAGTATGATTCCATCTCATTGAAAGAAAAAATCCTCACTTGCATTATATATATTAAAAATCAATATTGTTGAAAGGTTTCAATGTTCTTATAAGAATATTTAAGTTCTATCATAATAGAATATTTTTGAATTAATTATACTATGAAATATAATACTAAAAAATAAGCATCATACATTACCAAATTGTTTGCATGCACTTGAAGCTCTTTGGAATGAAATCTAACCTTGTTAGAATAAAACATGCTTTAAATGTCATATACTACCAAAGAAGATGAAAATGCATTCAAAGTGTTCTCAAAAGAAATCCACACTTTTAACAAATCTTAACAAATATTGTTGTTAACTTAGTCCAAACATAATTATATAAGTAATTTAAGAAAATAATCAAATAAATTAAATTAACTCATAGTAAACACTTAGTATATCCTAATTGACTCTAATACCATGTTAGAAATTAGGATGTTAGGATGCTAATCATTGTAAAAAAATCATAAAATACATAAAATGAGAATCATACCAGCATAGATCATACGCATTACATAAAATATACATGGGGAAAACTCTTTCAAGTATAAAAACCCATAAACCATCATTTTAGTAAAACACAAAATAATGGTCTATTATAAAATAGACTAAACCTGGGGAATACTTCTCCATACTTCCACATTCCTAAAAATACTTCATGTGCATAGTGATAGAATTCACTATCAATCTTCAAATTCATCTCTCAAATGAGAGAGAACTTCCTTAAATATAGGAGAAAGGGTGACATAATACCTGAAAGGGTATACACCTATTCAACAACCCCCATTCACAAATAATCAATAATCTAATTATAGACTATAATTATTTCAAACGAGATATGCTTAATAAGCATATAATATATAAAGTTATATAACCTTATATTAGAACAATACATAAATGTTCTAAGGGTATGACCCCTACTAACATTATGTTCTAACAATGGTCCTAACCAAAACCATGGGCACATCCCACACAAACAAAGCCAAAAGTTACAATCAAAGCAAGGCCAAAGATCATAATCAAATATAGAACAAATACCATGAGCCTCGTAGATCAACTCTTACTAAATCAAGCCAAGCACAATGACTATAAGAGAATTATTAATCAACCAAGATATGATCCATCTAATGATGATAGTCTCATTGACTAGATAGAATAAGGTCCTTATGATGATCAGGATGGTCCCATCAACCAACCCAACTATGAATGATGATAGCATTGACCAAGACACCATTGACAAGACCATTGTGGGCCATCTTGTAGATTGCCTACACTCAATCATAAACAACCAAGATCCTTTAGACCAAGGACATGCTAGTATTGGCTAACCCATGAACCAAAACTATGTCAACAAGCTATCATTATCCCATTCTTTGCCAAGGAAACACCGGTCTAGAGTAATATCTCTCATCTTCTAAATTCATGTCATCTAAATTCTCCCAAATTATTATAACCCAAATCCTTCAATTTTCCACCTCCACTAAATCTTCCAAATCATTTGCATTTGCCCCCTCCCAATCATTGTCACTCAAGTATTTTGAATCATTCAAATCCTTTAAATCCTCCAAGTCATCCACATCTATCACAACATGCACCTCCTCTAAATTCCTCTTATCAATATTATCCAAAATATGCACATTCCTGGAAGCTTGATTGGTAACATTTGCCTATTAAGGATTTTGTCTGAGTGCTAATTGTATGGGATAAAAACAACAAATCCTAGAAGTCCATGACCCAAGAAGAAATGAATTGGAAAAGCCAAGACTAATGGAGGGATTGTAAGAGGAGATGACCAATGACTATATTGAAATGGGATAACATGTTTTATCTAAGATATAATATTATGGAGGCAATGGTGTGACATCAAATGGTGCATAGCTAAAGAATGACCATGTCAATAGTTTGCCAAACTATGTTTAGATTCGAGCCCCTAGTCCTAGTCAAGATCAAAGGGAGTATGGTTTGGGTAGGATAAATGGATCATGGAAAATGATGAATGGATGGGATGGGAGGATTACATATGTTGGAATGGCTAAGAAAACTTGCCCCCAAGTATAATGATTCACATAGAAAGTAGATTTTACACATCCCTATGTTATGGCAAGTGTAAGGATCATAGTCGAGTTGGTTGATGGGGCTTTTATTTTATCGAAAATCTTGGGATCCCTTACATAAAGGGCATGCACTAGATTCTAGTTGAAGAAAATTTTCTATTGTCAAAATGTGCATGCTCTTAATCTAGTAAAAGTAGTGTTGGATCTAGAGGGGGTAGAAATTATAGACATTTTCAAGTTGTGCCTCTATTTTAGCAAACCTTCACAATAAACTAGAGATGATTATGTGCAATGTGGAGGTTTGTAGATGTATATTGGATATGTTCTTTCAATGCAACAATAGAAGATGGTTTTGAAGGTATGCAAAACTGAGCCCAAATATTGTTATTATTTTCTCTATGGAGGCAAAAAATTAAGTGTCTATGGTAAAATTTAACATGCTCAGTTGGATATTCACATACTTAAGGTTTCAAAACACTAGAATGGCGAGAAAACAATTGGTTGCCTTTCTATCATAATGGGATTCTAGAAGTGACGAATGTCCTCCCTTTCAACCTATGCAAATGATATGTTGACAAAACCAACTCAACATGCTAAGTTAATTGATGGAATTCAATTGGTGGACATGTAAATGTCTAACCTCTTATGTTATGGTAGAAGTGGTCCTGATAACCTATGAGGGCATCTTTACCAATTAAGAAATTTCTAGTGCTTAGTCATTCAGCACACTCAAATAGATCAGAAATTGTACTGTGCCTCTGAGCAATTTAAGAGCATGTAAGGTAGTAATCATTTTAGAGCAAAGAGACTTGGATCTTATAATAGTTATTAATGTGTTCATTTAGTCATTCGGCACACTCAAATAGATCAGAAATTGTACCTCTAAGGCCCATATTAACTTTGAATTGCTTTATGAATACCTTGTCAAATCATTAAATGTGTTCATATACCCATGAGGAAGTGAAAATAACTACATAGTAGCATAATCTTTTAAAGTTCATGGAAATAAATTAGTTAATAGCTCATATATATGAAAAGTCTACACATGCTGTAGTAAAAGATCTCAAATGTGTATTTAGGCTGCCTAATTAACTAACCTAGATTAATTTCAGAAATTTATCCACTCCCATAGCTATCACTTTAATTAATGTCCGTTAATTTATAGTCTGTATGCATTTCATTTAATCGAAGAGCTAGTTGTGGGAGTGGATAATTCAGAACTAAATGCCAAGCTAGCAAATTAAATGTGAGTTTTGGAGTACTGTACTTATGGAAATTTGTGAAAGAATGTAACTTGATGATGCATATATCTTAGTTGTCTTGGTACAGAAAACTAAGCAACCTAGGTGTGCTCATTGTTTGGAATTTTGTACTGACTTGTTGCTGTCTCTAGGTTGAATCTGCAATTTTGGGTTTCTTCTGTTGACATGGATCTGTCCTGTATCCTGCATATTTAATCCTGCTGATGGTGCACTTCTGCTGTTTTGTTTGTTGGATTCTCTGATTCTTGCTAGTTGTCAAGGACTAGCATTATTTAAAAATGCCTTAAAGGACACCATAGAATTGCTAGGAAAAAGTTATCCTTAGTCTTATGTCAACCCCTAAAGAGGTTGGCTTTACAATAGTGCTAAAAATTGATACATAGCATACAAGTCTGCAAATGTCCTGGATGATGATTCTAAAGTAAATGTTGGCTCTTTTAGTGCACCAATTGAAGTGTTCCTCTAGTAAATGCTCCTTGAATGTTGCAGGAAGTCAAATGATTATTAGATGATTCCAAAATGTAAACTAATGTCCAAATGAATGTCAGGAGTCTAGAAAAATTTGCAGATCAAATTTGGGGGTCAGTTCTGTGGATGCAATAGCGATAGCTCACTCACAAGATTGATCCCTGATAGCAAAATGGAAAATGTAATGCAGGGGGAGGATGCAATAATGTAAATTGTATGTAAATGTGTGGAAATAAATAAGGTAATGCCAAATGCATTATAACGTGTGTAAAAGGGAGGGTGAAAGGATTTGTGAATGGGCCCAACTTTGCACAAGATCGCACCATATGTTGAGATGTAATTGCATTAAGACATTCTCTCAAAATAGGCACAAAACTAAATGAGAATTGGCATGGGTATGTAAATTGTTACCCTTACAAAAATAAAATTTAAACATATATAATTAGTACATTACTCATCAATTTCATCAAAGCTGATACATAATAATGTCGATGAAGCCTCAGAAAAGGATAAACAAACCATGCAATGTAGTCTGCATACACCTAATTAGTAAACAATGTGGAAGACATTACCAAATATGATTATTTCATTTCAAAACTGCTTGCCTAATAGGGTTGCAGTTGTTAAATTAAAAAATGTTACAAGATTATCAAGTAGAACTTATTACACATTAAAAAATGCATTGAATGGTTATGTTGCAATATTTCTGAATAATAATAGTAGTCAGTCTACATAATTTATCCAATCACAGAATTGGATATATGCTACACAGATGACAAGCCTCAAAATCCAGAAGCTGCAGGCTGTGGTGTTTCAGAAATCCTGCCCATACCATTTGTAGTCATACTTGCAGAAATCTGTTCACACATCCAGAAAAGATCACTGAGAAGCGGTTATATCAAGAATTATTTGCACCTAGTGCATTGAAAAATGGACGCTACAGAAGGTAGCATAAGAAGACATTCCCCCACATACATTATCATAGCATAGCAGATAGAAATTCATTCTTGATCTTTCAAATTTTTTTCCTTTACCATAATGCAGGGTAAATAAAATATGATTTTGTGGGCCTACTTCTATGTTCAAGGGATTGCAAATGCATTTTAAAGAAATCAGCAACAAAGCTGAATTGAGTGCAACATGCACTTGATGCTCTTTAGCTCCAAATACGTCAAAAAGAATATCTGCAACAAAGCTGAATTGAATACACAACATGCAGGAAATACTATCTTACCCATTTACAAGCAATGAAACTATTACTTGCATTTTTAAAAGAATCTGGACTTCAAGAAGAGGACAGTGTTCAGCTTAAGTATTCTGGATTTAACTGTTTAAATGCATAAGCCGATGCATTTCATACTATTTCAACAACACATCAACATCCAAAGATTACTCTCTTTTACTATTTATACATTTGATGCTACTTGCGTTGAATTTACCCATTAAAGTGCACATCACAAACTGCATACTAAAAACATGCACTCAGAAAAAAATCAGTGTCAATCTATTGCATACCTCCAAAATTAATGTCATTACAGTAGAATTTGAATGACATGCTTAGAATTATTCTTATACAACAGTATGTAAAAGCTTCCTAAAAATATAATTCCAGTGAACATCTCTGAAATCTTTTATTTTGACTTACTTTTTGCACTATGTTGCTTCTGTTACCCAATTTTCACCTACGGGCTCAATCAGGCATGGCAAATTGTGTTTCAGATGTTCAAGGTGGTCAAATGGGATATTTGTGTCAGGGGTTAGATCATGTATCTGATGACATTTCACAAGGAACTCAGTTGAAAAGCATGCCTCAATCAGTCTTGGCATAAAACTCCTCGGAGAAGAGAGTCGGCAAGACCCTCTTGTCTTGCCAACTAGCAGTGCGTTCCATTTGGCTGAAAGCACAAGTCACCAGGGGCATTCGGGTCGCCATGACTCTTTATGTGTCTCTCCGTGTGGGATGTCTCGCCGAAGGTAGCTCACAAGGTTGGCGTCGGGGAGATGTTTGTGTTCACAGTGATGTCTCGGCGACCAAGCACAAGTCTCGGTGAGATGGAATGATCTTTGGCAAAGGGTCTAGTCGACAGGCCAAGGTCTCGGCAATGGGATGGGGGGCTTCTTTATAGGTCTCACCGTCGGGGTGAAGTCTCAGCGAAGAAGACAAGCTCGGTGTGAGGTCTGGCCGACAAGCATAGGGTCCGAGCTCGACAGGAGATGAAGGGCCTCGCTGAGAAGTCTCACCGACCCAATAGGGTCTTGCCGAAGTATGTGAGCTCGGGGCAAGGGAAACTAAAGTCACCATGATGTCTTAGCGAAACCAGAAGGTCTTGTCGATAATGGAGGGGTCCCGATATGTGTTTTGCCTTCGGCAAGAGGTCTCACCGATAATGAAGGGTCTCCCCGACATAGATGACATCGCCATAACGTCTGGCCGTCGAAGTGATGTCCTGCCGACCCAATGAATATCCCGAAGTAAAATGAGCTCTTGGCAAAAAGAAGAGACTTCGGTGAAATGTCTCGGCGAAGGGAAGATGTCTCGCTGACATGAGGTAATATCGGCGTAAGGTCTTGTCGATCCATCAGAGTCTTAGTGAAGCGGAGGCGTCATCGGAAGGATCTCGCCGAGAGAAGGATGGCTTCGGTAAAAGGTCTCACCGACAAGGTAAACTCTTGCCGAAATAAGCGGCATCGGCAAAGCAAGATTTCATTGCCATGAGGTCTCGGCGATTAGGAGATGTCTCACCGATAGGATGTGCCTTCAGGGAGAATGAATACATTTGGCGTAATGTCTGGGCGACTCTGAAATGTCCCGGCGAAAGAGGGAGTCTTTGATGAAAGGTCTCGCCGACCCAGCGATGTCTCGGTGATAGGGGGTGCGTTTGGGGTAAGGTCTCCCTGAAACGAAGAGGTCTCACCGAAAGGAAATAAGCCCGGGGAGAATAGAGTGATATCGCCACAAGGTCTTCCCGACTGACGAAGGTCTCCCCGACATAATGAATGAGCTCGCCAAAGGATTTTGAGCCTCGCCGTGACGTCCTGTCGACCCGATAGGGTCTTGCTGATGCAAAATGAACTCAGGGTGGCTCGCTGTGATGTCTCCCCGACTGATGTTGGTCCTGCCGATAGCGATGGACCCACCAATGGAAAAAGGATATCGGTATGACTTTTGAAGCTCGATATGAGCTCTTTCCGACCATCGTGTGTCTTGCCGAATGTTGCTGCAAGGTCTAATCGCATCGGGGAGACACGATTAGTGTCTCACCGACATGCGATCTAGTTTGAACGACCTTTGACTGTCTGGCGATCTCATTTGGCACGAGTTCAACCAATCAGGGGAGGCTATAGGAGAGCCGTGGCAGTTTGACCCCCGTGAACGAGATCAACAGAGTGAAAACGACGTGGAGTCGGCTCTGAGCTCAGAGGCTTTCAAGGCAGCTCAACAAGGAGGTTCGAAAGGGACACGAGGACCAGAGGTTAATGCTGCAAAAGATCTAAAAGCTTCTCCTAGGGGCGACCTTTCACACCGACATGGACAACAAGGATCGAACACAACATTAACTACATGAAAAGATCTAAAGGCAGATTTTTTCTGAAGATGGATATTTTGTAAGCCCTAGGGGCCAACACATCTTTTTGTATACAAGGCATTTTTTGCCTCTTTGTAAAGGAGTTCTCCTTATGCTTTTTTGAAGTCTGTGACTTCTGCAGTCCTCTCTCAGATTAGCAAACTTCTGTAACTCATTTTGGAACATGTTATATAAAATTTACCTTCATTACCATTGATGGTTCATTTTTTGCCTTCTGGTTCTTGTGAAGTATTGTGCATTTTTAAGTGAATCATCAAACTACTTAGTGAAATCGTTCTTTTCCTTATAGCTTTGTTTCATGTTAGCATGCCTTTCTTTGCAAAAGTAGTATCATGTAGGTTATAAACTGTGTTTAATCAATTGCACATGAGCTTTTAATTTGTGAAAATCTGCTTTTCCTTCTTGAAAGTGTGTGCATGTCAAACCTGTTTGTATGCATAATCTACAGAATCTTGTTGTGCAATCCCATATCCATCATCAGTACTCAAGTGTAACTCAAAGTATCTCATTGTTCCTGTCATTTTGGTGCATCACCATAGGATTTAATTTTCATTTTTATGCATTATCCTTCTCCCTTTTCCTTCTAAGATCAGTAGTTAGGTGACACCAAAGGAAGCCGGCCTTCTCCGGAGGTTGACCTCTGTCTATAAGTGACCCACAGCTTTGGAGGTCTTCCCATGTTACACTGGATTGTTGAGTTTATATTCTGTAGGGTGCAAATCCAGGAGACAACAACTTCATGCATGTCTACCCATTTATAAGTTTACAACTGCCTCAAGCCTCTCTGCAGGCCATCATTGTAGTTAAGAAAGAAACTTGTGCTTGAAATAAATACACATCAATTTTGATTTTTGTAAGTTGTAACTATAGATCTATTTCAATTCAAATTCTTATCTATGCAACCAAAATCAATTTCAATTTTATAGCAGTAGATATAAGTCAATTCCAGTTGTCAATCTCATAAGCTTCCAACAAATTCAATTCCAACTCCATACTAGTTTCATTTTCTGTAGCAGTCTTGAGCATCTCCCTTGTTCAAGACGTTGAATGTCAAATTCTGCAACCTATTTAAAAAAAAAAAGTGTCTTAATTTCTTCTTTGAATTTTTTAATATTTTCCTCAGACCCTACAAAAGTTCTTTTTTGGATTTTGATACTTAGAAGACTCAATTTGGTTTCTAATCCATGTTCCATAGTCTTTCAGGGACACAACAATCCGAGTAGCCATTTTTTGGTAGTGGCAAGGGATGGCTATACATATATATATATAAAATATAGGCTTAAGCATACTTTTCTTACAATTGTATACTCTCATTTGACATATGCATGACTTTGCTTTACAACTGTATGCAATCATGCTTTTGCTCATTCCATGTATGTATACTCTCAGTTTATAATTGTCTGCTCTCCTACATTTGTATGCAATCATAGAACTGCCCATTGATGAAACGGGTAACAAGCTGTGCTCCATAGGGATGCGTCCCCTATGTTTTTATGCCGTTTCCCGTAGTGGGTACGAAGCAGGGACACAAGGACGGCCAGGAAACGTCCCCTAGCCGTCCCCTTTTTCCCTCCAAGTACCCAATACTTCTAGGGAACTTTTGGCAAAAGGTAGGGGTACTTCTAGAAGTACCTGAAACTTCCCGGCCGTCCCTCATCCGTACTGGGTACGGATAGAAGTACCCTACGGCTCAACAGCAAAAAACACATTTTTATAAAAAATTAAATTTTTTAAAATGAAAAAAAGGCATGGGCGGGCCCACAAGGGACGCCCCATGCCACAACCTAATTTATATCTTATATAGCTTCATCCAATCAGTCAAGAGGAACTACCTTACCTCTAGACGATCGGAGAAGTTGGTGGCAGTACATAGTGCTTTGCGGCTACAGGATCACTAGACTAGTCAGTATCATCAGACTCTAGCCTTACGTTGGGATGTTAATCCCGAAGATGCTATGCAAATTGAGGAGGATGCAAATGAGGGATTGGTTGGGGTTCCATTGGTTGAGGCAGATCCTTCTATTGACATGGACACTGAAACTGACTTAGACTCGAGCTCCGATGGCGAGGACGATGTTGATTTAGACCTACCTTTTGCTGATTAGGGACATTGGACAGCGATATATTTTCTTAGTTTTATGTTTATCATGTCATTTCATAGTTGAGACTTGAAGCCTTTAGGCATTTTGGTTATAATTATCAGACTTTTATATGATATGTATGCACATTGATAATGAAAAGCATTTGAATTTTTCTAATTTGTTTGTCGATTCTCATGTGAAATCTCAATTCAAGTCTAATGATATGTATTAAGCTTATACAATGTCTAGAATGAATGCTTTATCAATGTTATGCTATGAACATTTAAAAATTCTCTATATTTTTAAAAAATTCCCTATTTTTTTATCAGTTGTCCCCTGCCATCCCCTAAAAAATGACCCAAAAGTACCCCCATACTGAAAACTTGTCCTGCCATACTGGGTACTCCCCGTCCTCGAAACCCCGTGGAGCATAGGTAACAAGTGTATGTTGCTATTAAACAGGGTACATTTTCATTCCATAGTTGTAATTGGTCGTTGTGTTGAGCTTTTCATGGACCAGCTAGGACTCAAATTTAGGACCTTCCATTTGCTGCTGGAGTGTACCACCGACTGGGCCCCCTTTGTGGACAGTTCATCTTTGGTCTCGGTTTCAGCTTATTTCCAACATCCCCCTTAAGCCACTCTATAGATGCTTGGGGTTCCTAGCCTATCCTGGGTTTGATACCATGTTGAACTTTTCATGGATCAGCTAGGGCTTGAACCTAGGACCTTCCATTTGCTGCTAGAATGCTCTACCACTGAGCTACTGGCCCCTTTGTGACCAGTCCATCTTTGGTCCGGGTGTGGCTTATTTTTAACACATTGAATAACTATAAATTTTCTTTCTAGAGTTGCGAAAAAATTGACAGTAAATGATTCCTTTTTTTGGAGGAAAACTGTTATAAATTTATTTTTATTTATTTTTTAAATGAAAGAAATATTGAAAAGGAGATTCATCCACAATTTCCCTAGAGGGCAAGGAACAGCCTGGGGATGTCCCCTGCCATCCCCATGTCCCTATGACAGCTAAGAATATCTCCGAGTGATTATCTACAGTCATTCAATTGATTTTTGAGTGACAATTGATATAGTCTATTTTCATATTTTTGAGTGTCATTAGTATTCATATTTCTAAGAGAGTTGTTTACATTTGGAGTAAAAGTATTCTACCCAAGGAATACGTTAGTTCATCTACTGTATTTTGAGAGTGGAAAAAGGGGAAATCTGTGTACATTTCAGTCAACGTATTCTACCCAAGGAATACGTTAGTTCATCTACTGTATTTTGAGAGTGGAAAAAGGGGAAATCTTGTAAGGAAGTCATCATCATCTGGAGAAACTGGAAACTAGACTAAGAAGTAAAGGCAGCTCTTTCTTCAATTGGGTAAAGCATTCATAGGCATGGGATATTCTTCTACTATTCATTTATTAAGACTTCTATGCTGTTTGAAAAGTATTACTGTTTGTGCATAGGAAGAATAAATGTTGTCTTTTAGAGAAAGGAAAATGAAGCAATTCCAATTATGTTTTACATGTTAGTAATAATCTCCATAATAGGAGAATGATGTTTGCTTTAGTTATTAATCTAATAGGCTTGGTTAAGTGAAATGAGTCATTGAAGTACACTAGCTAAGTTATTAAGTTAACTAGGAAAACTTGTGTTTACTCCTAGGAGAGGTCATCCAGTATGAGAGATGGTTTAGTATACTTATCTGTAAGTAGATTGTTTGAAGGTAAGTTATCTGGGATGACAAACTATCCATTGAAGGATATACCTAGCTTGTGTAATTTACTAGTAGACTAGATTGTTGTAGGTTAGTCTGGGAAGACAAATTATCTAGTGAAGGACCACACCTATGCATAGTGTAAGATAGCCTTAAGTCAAATCAACCCTTAGTAGTGTTTATGATAGATGACTTCATTCCAAGTACTGAATGGGAATACTTTGGCCAAAGTAGTGCAATGTACAACATCCACTTAGACTGTGTGATGCTTGAGACTACACTATCAGTTCACCGTGATCCTTTATGCATGCTAGTTCGGGACTGTGAAATAGCAAGTTCTAGTTATATAGGACACAACACTATGCTCAATTGGGTTGTCGTTATTGGATACTCTACCAATCTCTTCGTTCGAAGGGAAGGGCCATCTACCAAATGGTAGATGTGCGGGGGACCGCATTAAGAGTCCATGGTTGGCGGAAAAGCACCTATGTGATGCTTCTCCTCCACAGTAGGCGACAAAAGACACCAAGATTTGAAAGGAAAGGAACCTGGACCGTCTTACTACTATTTGTTTTAAAGCTCATTGGAGCTATGTTTGTAAAGGTATGTAATCTTGTTGCATGTACTTGTGAAGTTATTATAATGAAATGGAATCTTTATTGTAATTTGATATGGCATCTGGTTCATGTGTTATCAATAAAGAAAATAATTTTTTTATTGCAATAACTTGTTAGCACATTTATTTACTCGTATGATGTAAATTTAGAAACTTTTACTTTACGTAAGGACTAGGTCGTTACACCTGAGTGTGCCAACTTGGATGCATCTATTGCAAAACTTGCTAGAGTCATTATAGATGATGATGATGATGAGACTCTTGCACAATATGCACCTACTACGAGTGGCAATGCATTTATTTGTGGTTCAAATGATGTTGAACTAAATGATGAATTTGATCTAGATCCTTTTGATGATTGATGAATAATTGTAATGATCTTCATTCGAATCATGACTAGAGAGACATATATGATATATGAGTATGACATATCTATTGGAATTTTGAACTATCAATTGGCATTTATCTTTATCACTAGCATTGATAAATGATTGTAGATTTAATGATGATTGATGATTGATGAAGTATCATAGTTCATACTATCAAAGTGTATTTACAATTCTGTATATTTTTAATTTTTTTGCACATATATATATATATATATATATATATATATAGCGATACGTAAGGAAAAAAATTGTCATACTGGCATACCCATATTCCATACACATGCCCATTCTCGTATCAAAACTAACAACTTAGGGTTAAACATAGCGATTGATAGTGAGTAGATCTTACAACATCCTGAGTTGCGATTGCTTGAGAGCAAGCAATCTTGAGCAGTGGGGTTGTCCATTAGCCTATTCCAGAGTTCTCGTAGGCTAGTTGGAGTTGATTAGGGAACTTAGTGGCCGACATTGGGTCAGTGTTGGTTTCCGACAAGATTTTCTAATTATAGCAGTGGCCAATTTGCAGTGCTTACTATTTATAGTAAGCCACAGGGCATCTCAATGAACTTTAGTTTTGTGTCAATTTGTGTTTTGGTGAGTACTTACTATTTCTGGTAGTTGCTATTTATAGTAAGTCCATTTCGGGTAACTAGTCCCAAGCACATATTGCTTTAGCAATGTAATTCCTAAGGTGGCGTTGGAGAGTCTAAGGTTGGATTATTTAATATTTGCTTTTTATTAGTCACTTAAGTTATTTTTTATAAAATAACTTTATAAGTGAAGGGATTGGTGATTTCACTAAAAGCACCTTGGAGCCTAATGTTATAACTTAATGTTGTTTTAGAAGGCAACAAAAGCGAAATAGTTTCCTTATGAGCATTTGGACACCCAAGGGAGGTACAAGGTGTTAAAATTAATTAATTTTTAAGAGGATAGTAAGGAGGGCATTGAAATTGGAGGAAAAAGTATTTCAAACCTAAAGTTGCCCTGATTTCCCTCACTTTCTATAAAGTTTCATTTTGGCTCTCATTTGTTCATCTTCGAATTAGCAACTTAACAGGATGCTGCTATAATTACTCCAAAGTATTTTGGTTGTGTGTTGAGGACGAAAACCTTCATCGTATTGAGTTGGTTTCGGTGGTGAAAGAGCCACCCTACCTAGATTTGAGTGGTTCCATCCAAGGATCACATTGGGCTTCATCATAGTTTTGATTTTTAGAGTTGGGTGGTTAAAGATGAATTTTGTAGTCTTTTGATGTGGGTTTGTTGGTAGGAGTTTGGTTTGGTGTGTGGATCATTTTGGTGGTAGTTTGTAGGCATTTTGGAGTGATTTCTGAAGTCTGATATGCATTATCAGAAGTTTTGGAAACTCTGATTTTTCCAATGGCTGAAAGACAAATTTGCTCATAGCTCCGTGCACACTTGGTTGTTCGTTCTAGGTATTCGCTTGTTGGATTCCCCATGTTTGGGGACCCATTTCAAGCATTCATATGATTTATTTCATGAAGGACTGTGTAATGTCCCCATTTTAGCTCAGTTTGGAGTACTTACTATTTATAGTAAGTCACTTTGCAGGGTTACTATTTTTAGATTGGCCACTGGTCACATGGGGAACTAACAGAGTTAACTCCTACTTCAAACAACGCATTAAGTGAACAATTATTCCAAGAGTTATTTATTTTTAAAGTGACTAAGGATTTATTTAAATATTTAAATGTTATTATAAAGTTATAATGTAACTTTATAATAATAAAGTCACTTTAATTTTATAAAGTGCGCTAAGTGAAAAATTTAAAGTGGGAATATATCTTTTATCCCACACTAGCAAATAAAGTGTTTGAGCTCTCACAAAAAAAGTATAAAAGGGTATTAAGGGCTCATTCTTGACATCCAAGAATTATTATTTGTTTGATATGATTATTTGGTGAAGGAGCTAGCCAGGGTTTTTGCCATTTCCAGCCATTGGTGTCATAACCCCATATTAGGGCATTACTTAAATTAAAGATTTAAACCATGTCATGTCCCCTTCTAGTTGACATCTCTCAGAGCACAGGATTAGCCTATTATGCGACCCTCGTAGGCTGATGGGATGGATAGAGGGTCTTGATGGAGCTTGGCTCAACTTCAGTTGTCAGTATTTGATCAGTTGGCTTTCGTTCGGGCTTATTCAGACACTTTTAGCCTGAGTTGCTATTTTTAGCAGTATTCAGCACTCAGCGAGGCACGCCTGCTATTTTTAGCGGTATGGATTGATCAGGTGCAGAATCATCCACTTCGTCACTAGCTTCAGATGGTTTGTAAATCGGACTCATTTCGAGGGAGATATTAATATTTAATTGATTAATTAAATATTAATTATTTTGGAGCATATGTTATAAAGTTATAATATTTTAATATTATAACTTAAGTGGATTAATGAAGGGGTCGCCCATCATGGAAGGGGGCCATTTGTCGTTTATAATTTATCATCAAAAATTTCATTGAAGACTATTGAAATATTAAAATCAAAAGTTCGAATTATTTTAATGATCCCTATTTTTAAGGAAATCGCACTTTTGAAGAAAATATAAGGTTTTGCATTGAAAGCGAGCCATTATGTTATGTTATTGTGAATTGAAAATTGATCAAGTTTCGTCCAGAGCACGGAAGCCAAGGGTTTCAGTCTCAGAGCATTGGTGAACGAGCCATCTCCAGTGAGAGCGATTCAAAGGGTGTGAAATATCATCCGATTTATTGCCAGGCAGAGGGATTTCTTCATCCAAAAGAGATCATAGAACTTCACAGATCATTCATTATCAGAGGTTTTGTCAGGGTTTCATCCAGAAAGCATATATCCATCAAGGCGCATCATATTCTAGAGTCTGGACATTGATCTCAGAAAATCGTACATTTTGTACTTGCTGTTCTGACACAGCCATACCACTTGCAGCAGGCCGTACTTTCCCTCTTACAAGCCGTCCTTGGGATTTGTGTAAATCGCCTATCCTTTGGAACTTTGGTCTACATTCATTGAG